>JAJIYU010003821.1:0-25706 GCA_030144865.1 Tinospora cordifolia
AAAACTTTATAAAAAATTGAGATATATTATTATGAAACCCTTCTTTTTTCCTGACATTTTCTATCATTTTCTCTTTAAAATATTCAACCCAAAGGGTTTTGGACCTTTGGTTGGGTTGAAAATTGACCATTAAATACCCAAATAAAATTGATCCAACCCAATTTAACATGTTTTTAACAGAAAATGAAATAAGTTCTTAAAACATTTATCTTAAATATAAGTAATAAACCTAAATTAATTATTTAAATTAATATAATTATTTATTTGAAATTAAATATTCTTTTCTATGTAAATAAAATCTATTATTCTTCAAGATTAATGATAATTATTTTTTATTTTAATGAAACTATAGGTTTTATATTAAAAGAATTTTAACCTTAAAGATGATATTAGTAAGTTTTATTAATACTAAGTTTGTATAAATTAAAGTGGTATGAAGATTTTATAATATTATTATTTTTATATGTTTTATAGGCCGACTACAAATCATAATTATAAATAAATATAAAAAATTTAATTTTATAAAATTTTTTAATGAGTATTGAAATATAATAAAAAAAAATATTCAGAGAAAGTCAACTCGATAAATCAACTCAATCTAAATCAAACTCAAACTATTTTGGTTGAATTGAGTTTAAGAATGCATTATATTGAGTTAAATTTCATTTTTCCAATCCAATTGGCTTGGCTTGAATTGCAAATTTGCCCTTAATCCACCAAACTCAATCCATGAATTCCCCTAGTGTCAACCTCATACCTGCACCAATCCACCTACCTGTACAGTCATATAGCACCATTATAAATTGATGTCCACTTATATGCAGAGCTAATCATCATTCAGCAAGTAAAGATAACATAAGATTCATTACAATTTTGAAAATTTACGCTAAAATTATAATGAAAACTTTATTCACCATAAATACCCCTAAGGGAATATTTATTACATTGAATTAGACTATGATAGGATAAAATTTTCATCCTAATCCAATTTTTAAAAGTACATAAAATAAGATAAAAAATAATCTAAATCCATAATTTCATTTTATGATGGTGGGATAACTCAATCCCACCATTTTTGGTATGATTAATTCGACCAATTTTTTTGTTTTTGTTTTTTTAATTATTATTAAATTACTTACATATAATCATATCTCATCTCATCTTATTTCATCATAATAATTCTATCATTTCCTATGTATCAAACGAATCCTAAGAAACTTTGGACCAAACCAGGCTTCAAAAAATCTCTAGCTAATACAATATAAGTGTTCTTTTTTTTTTTTCTTCCTCCTCTCAATCCAAATTGTCAAGTAATCCAGCCATCACTTTCGAACTTCACAATTCTAATCTATCACGTCATCTATTAGTGTTTCAAATCGTGCACCAACCATATATGTCAAAACAAAAGGATTTAGTTGCTTTTCTCTTTCACTAATATAATAATAAGCCCAAAATCCAGCAGTTTGGCCAACGACCTAACTAAATAGAATGGGTTAAGTTTAAAATAACAAAAGGCAAGTTAACGTAGGCACCGTGCTCTCTGTTTTCTTTTCTTTTCTTTTCTTTTGTTTTCTTTCCTTTTCACTGTAGTACTATCTTAATCCTTTGATATGGCAATCATAGTACTCTTCTTTTAAGAGGGCACTTGTACAGTTGTCTATTTAATTTTCTATCTACGGTGAGAAAAAAAAATATAAACAAATCCAACAAAAGCATCTAACAGACTATGTTGTTAGATACGGAGCAAATAATACCGTGACACTTGTCATCATGTCAGTGGTTTTGCCACATGCTTTGCAATTTTAGAATTCAGAGCCGATCTGTTGGTCAAGAAAGAGATAAATGGCAATAAGAGTGCAAAAATAATATTTGTAATAAAGCAAAGCAAGAAAAGAGAATGCTTTCGCTAAAGCTGGTGCGCTCTCTGGTTCTTGGAGAAACCATTAGCACAACTGATCTACTAAATCAAAATCACCATGACCAACATGATGGCACCCATAATTATCATGATGATCATAGCAATGGTGATGATGATGATGATGGTGGCAATGATGATGATGATGATACTGGTGGTAGTGATGATAATGACGATGACGCACATAAGAGAAAGAAAGGCAAAAGAAGAAATAGAAGAAGAAGATGCAGAAGCAACACTACAACAACATCAACAGCTCCATTGCTTCTTTTCCTTCCAACAAGAGAAGTAGTTAAGGACACACATAGACTAGCCACCATAGCGAGGGACATGGGCATGGATTTCTACCCAGACCCATCACTTTCTCACATCATCTTCTCATGGCCATCATCATCATCATCTTCTTCCTCTTCAAACAACACATCATCGTCATCATCCCCGTGGACGCCATCCATACCATCTTTATGGTCGTCATCGTCGTCGTCGTGGTCTTCTTCTTTAACAGAAAATGCTGTTCCTCTTCCTTTCCCTTCACTCACCACAGCGTCTCTCACCCATCTACGCTGCTTCACACGCCTCTCCAGAGGCCTATTCAAGCTCGTTCTCTGCAAACTGAACAACAATGAACACGGCAAAAATAGGAAGAATGTCAGTAACTGGGACTGTTCTTCGCTTACCCTTTTTTCAAGAGTGACTGGAGACAGAATTGACACCATGGACGGGTTCATTAGAGCTCTTGCAGGAGTGGGTTGGACCCTTTTCAGAACCAAGGATAACCCCTCTGTTGCTTCTGGGTATTTGGGCTCTGGGAGGCCTCTTTCTGTGTATTTGTTCAGGAAAATTGATTCCAATAGAAGAATTCAAGCAAGGAGCTGCTCAGATGGTAGTGGTGGTTCATGTGGGGAGTTCAGAATCAGAGAGCTGAGGTTGCCTAATTTGGATTTCAAGAATGCCCCATTGAGGATTTTGCAGTATATACTCCTTATAACAGATGATATCTTCTATCTTGCTTAGACCGGTGCGTTTAATCCTCTTTTATTATCTTTCTTGTTTTCTTTGATTTAGTTAACTTTTCTTGTTGATGGATGCCTGTTAAATATTTTTGCACTTGTTTTGGGAGAGGAGACTACTAAATTGGCAAATCTATTATTCAATGATTTCACATCTAAAGATATCTGCGGGATAGAAAGCATAGACACAGGGAAAGTATGACGACTAGTATGAGAATTTCAAACATATAAATTGATATATGAATAAAATTTAATTTCTGTCCATCACATGAACTCTTTGAGATTTCTCTATTTCACCTTTGACTCGGTATTCGTGTGTTAATTTAAGATCGTAAGTTTACAGAACATCTAAATAAAGTTATATTTTGACCCATATCCCAACTTTTTTCGTATTATCTCTAAATACCACGCCGTTCTTTTGAGCAGAACCAAACAAAAAAAAAAAAAAGAAACATTCTATTGAGGTACCATTCTTCTTTATTTTTTGTTGAAAGAAGGTTGAAGAAGTGGAAGAGAAGAGGGAGTGGTGTGAAAATAAGGGCTGTTTAAAAGAAAACAAGAAAGAAAATAAGGGCTGTTAAGTTTGTAAATAATTATTTGCTACGATTTTCCAACCCCATAAAACTATGACTTTTCATGGGCAATGCTTGATTGGTATGTGCTTTAGACACAACGAAAATATGCAAAATCCTTCATTTATGGCAGTCATAACTTGACATAAATTGCTGTGGTCCTTATAAACCATAGCTTTTAAGTTGAAGAGTCTTTCAAGAGTTAAAGCTAAGATTTACAAGTTGTCTATTCAAACTGTTTAGTTTGCATGTTACCTATTTGTAATGAAGATTTTGTTTTCGGGTGGAGAAAAGGATTTTGAGCCATGGAAGCTCGTGTTGTGCGGATCTCTATTGCACAATAGAATCTTGATCTATCAACCAGTAACAAAGCCAAATTTAACAAATATATTTAACAATACACAAAGTGAGTTTTTATCTCACAAAAAAAAAGGCAAATGTCAGAACAAAGTACAATAAAATAAGAACCAAATAGAATTAAGAAACCCTAATACTAAATGACGTGCATCTTTCCCAATTCAAAAGTCAATCTGAGAGTGAAACCTGTCTTCCCACTTAAATACAAAAATCCAAGAACCGATCAATATGAAGGCAGACTCATATACACCCTTGACCCCTCTAAAGTTGTTGCAGATTTAAAGTTCCCCTTGAGCCAAATACCCCGAAATGGGTGAAGTAACCAACTACCTCAGATTCTTTAACCTGTCTAGACACCCCACTAAGTTAACAACCACTAATGCACTCCTCAGTTGATGGTGGGTGAGCAAATCTCCCTTTGGAAAAAGATAGCCACCAGTGCCAAAACCCACTACTCAACTTGCATCAGATGAAGAGATGACAGCACTCTCAATAGCCTTTTTAAAAAGAATGCACCAATGTGGAGAAATGCAAAGTTGCAGAAATTTAGTGTAGTCTATAGAATAGGGGTGCTACCTCCTTACTTGTCTCACTAGCAATTTCCATGCAAATTCCATTGACAACTCCGTTTGATGATTCAACTGGACAGAGCCTGTTCTCAACAACAAGAAGTTGGCCACATAATTTTGCTTCTTCCGCTTCACTCTATCAAGGGCATTACTATACTAGCCCAAATGAGTAAAATAATGTCATATTTGTTCTCACAAAATTCTAAATTTGTCATTAGCTATCTAATGAAATGCTCCTCAATTAATCAAGCTTAAGACTGATTGTGCATAAAGGTATCCAAATTAGCTCAATAAGACCATAACTGAAAATTTCAAGCCAACCATTAGCAATCAAAAGGAGGGAGTGTACGAAATGGACTAGGTTCTCCACTCAACCCGGCTATATAAATGCCAATTACAAATGTTCTAACATGAGGTCTAACATATTTGTTTCAGGCTGTATAGATTCTTGTTCTAGGCAAGTTGAGAAGTATGTTTCCACATTATAGGCAGGAGGAACATCACAAATAAACCTCAGATCATAGACCAATAGTCTTAAACACTACTTAGATTGTAAGGGACCATACCATTCCGTTTTGAGAACGTTTGGCTGTTAAATATATTAGGCGTTTGAGAACGTTTGAGACTTCTAGAGAAGCATCGGGTCGTGCTTGTAGGAGTTAAATATATTAGGCGGGTTAGTCATGGTTTTATGCCCCGAGTGAAGAACCCAAAAGAAAAGATTACGTATCAGCACATAGTTGTGTATGGGAGAGGTCCGGCTAATAGAAAGGATTTGATGATGTCTAAAAATTCAAGAGAGTGGAAAGTGGCATTAGGAATTGAGGATGTCAAGAAAGACATATAAGGCGGATTTAGCCAAGTTATGCATCTAAGAGAATCAAATGGCAATGCAAAAGACGAAGATAAAGTGGCTCAATGAAGGTGATGCCTCCAACAAATTCTCTCATGCCATGCTCAAAAAAAAAAAAAAAAAAAAGAAAAAAAAAGAAAAAAAAAGGAACATAAGGACTATTTTGAAAAGTAAGTTGGAGGCTGGCAGTCTCGTCAAGTCAGAAGGGAAGAAAGTTGAACCGGTGGCAAAGTTCTTCAAATATCTCCAGACTATGAGAGAAAGGTTGGGTGTGGAGTTGAAGATTTAGATTGGGGAAGATTGTCAGAGATTGAGCACCTAGCCCAAATGGACTTACCATGGCATTTCACCAAAGGAGCCTAGAGATTGTGCTGGGAGATATAATGTAGGTTCTCAATGAATTTTATTGGAATGATGTAGTTAACTTACAAATAAATGCAACTTATATCTGCCTTGTTCACAAAAAGAACAACTTGTGGTGCCAAAAGGATTTTCATTCTATCAATTTGCCTACGAGTTGATATAAGAATATCTCCAAGGTGTTGGCCCTGAGGGTGAGGGTAGTTCATAAAATTATAAAACCATACCCATTTGTATTTGTTGATGATCGTTAGATAGCAAACAAAGTAGTGGAAGACTACAAATCCAAAGGAAGAAAACAGGTAGTGTTTAAAGTTGACTTGGCAAAGGCATATGACCCAACGAATTGGAAATTTTAAGACTCTATTCTTGGTCAAGACGTGTTTGTGGTATGACGGAATCTTAGATGAGGGGCTTCACTAAACTAATATACTCTCTATTGTGGTCAATGGTCGATCACCGGGACAGTTTGATGGCAGTAGGGGCCTCAAACAATGGGCCCACTATCCCCCTTTTTGTTTACCTTGAGTAGGCTTATGTCACAAGCAAAACAACATTCTTTGGTGAGTGGCTTTTTGGTGGGGAAGGAATCAAGTCGAACTGAAGCATTCACAATATGCAGATGATAAGTTCTTCCTCTTGGAAGGAAGGAAGGAAATGTCTCAAATGCAATTGGGTTGGTCTAGGGTTTTAGCATGATGTTTGGGCTTAAAGTTGAATTGTCATAGAGTCAAATGGTGTGTGTTGATATCAATAAAGTGTTATAACTAATCTTGCAAATAAGATGGGATGCTCGATTAGTGTGTGGCCTATGAAATATCTTGGCCTCCCTCTTGCAGGTCACCCATGATCCTCTAATTTCTGGCCGCTAGGTTTGGCCTATGTTACATGGACTCAAGTATGGGTATCAGACGCAGGTATATATCCAAATGCTTGACTTTTTCATCATTAAATTTTGGGATAGATGGAATCAACCATATGTCATATATGTTGTTTTTTTCCTTTACCCCTTTTAAATTCATGTATTATCCCTTTTCTTCTCCCACTTAAGTGAATTTCACTTATTAGCTATGATCTTCTTTAATGATCTATCTTCTTTCCATTGAACAAATTGGTTTAGTTTAGAATCATAAAGGTCGAACTCGTATTCCACACCTATTCCTATAGCAAAGTGTTGAACATGGTTATGCCATGATAAAGTAAAGAGTTCAAGGAACATAGATTTTGGCCAATGTCCCCAAGCAGTAAGTGCCTTCCCCTCTAAGGGCAAGAAGTTAGCTTTGGTTCATTTCATTATTTCAGACATCCCTTCCTACTTCATGTCAATTTTCAAGATGCCTTATTCAGTTGTAGCTCATTTAGAGAGGAAGGTATTTAAATAATAATAAAAAAAAACTTTAGGGGTAGGAAGAAAGATAAAGGTGCCTATCTTTATCGCCTCTCCTCCTTACATAATTATACCATTCCATCATTCATTGATACACCGATCTCCCCCTAGCCTCCCCCCATACCACCTTCTGTGACCTTCACCATTCTAGAGCTCTAGCTGGTAGAGAATTAGGGAAAATAAATCTTCTCTTATCTAGGTTGAACTTGATCATGTTTATTCTTGACCCAAATTGTATTATATGGTCCCTAGAACCCTCCAAAAAATACACTTGTAAATCATTTCTTTTGTAACTTCAATCTACTCCCACCGTTCCCTCTTGCTACTCATATTTGGCAAGCACCTATCCCATCCAAGATGAAGATTTTTGGGTGGACTTTGGCGCATAAAAGGCTCAACACTTTCTCCTTCAGAGGAGGCTTCCAACATTTTTTCTTTCTCAACATTGTTCCATTTTTATTTTTTTATTATTATTATTTTTTTTTTTTTGTTTGTAGACGGGCATTAACCTAGAGCATCTCCTCTTTTGTTGCCCTTTGGCTTGGGGCAAGTGGGAGAGAGAGTACAATTTCTCAGGACAGATTTTCTCCTCCCTCCTCAGCGGAGGATGGTTTGACTTTGATTCTATCCAAAGAGAAAGAGGGCACAGGTACAGTTGCCTTCTTTGCTAAATTATGGCACTATAGTTAGAAAGGAATATTGGGAGTTTCCATAATTTGGCCAAAAGCTCAATCATGGGAGGGTAGCAAGTTGAGGGCTAGCTCATGAATATATGCTTCTCCTTTAGCAAAGGGTCTTTAATATTAGATTGGTTGTTGAATTGGGATAATTGTATGCATGCCAGGTAACCATTAGACCTGAGTGTGTTTTGTTTTGGTTGGTGGATAGATTTCACCTTGGAGATCTATCGCAGATGTATTTCTTGCATTTTTCACACACCCACACACACACACATATATATTTCTTTTGTTTCTCCTCAAAAAAAATATATGAATTTAGACCATGGAATAATGAAAAATTTACTTGACATAGTATGATGTTTAGCTTGTGACTTTCTAACAAAGTCACATATTTCTACCTGTCTAACTAGTGTATGCTGATCTTGACACAAGGCACTGCAGTTTTAGATTTTCTCAAGGAAACCTAAACATTTGAAACTTCAAACTTTTGTAATCCTCTAATAAACTATTTCTAATGCCTAGAGAAGTTGATTTTTCAAAAATTAATGGTGTTCTTTTGCTCCATTTCCAATGACAAGATCCGTTCAAACAACATCTAGTCACTAGCATGACTTATCCGATGCTTCATAGTTGCATCATTATATTTTTTAATCAAGTATAGAACATCTTTTCCAATCCATCTCTTTATCTCCTTGATTATGATTGCAATTTTATATTCAGCTTAAAGTTTACATTTATCACTAAAATTTCTCCATGGACTTGTTCTACTGCATATCATTCAGGAACAAACCTGTAGAAGATGCATCTATACAATGCATCAGCCAGCTTATGATGAGTAAAACATAACAGTATTTTATTATCTGTGAAGAAAGGCAGGCCATCCCAATGTTTGCAATTGCCCATAACATCGGTTCAAGCAAGCAGAGGAAAGAAACCATTTGGTTTGTTGAAGGAAGGAGATGAAAGAAACCGTGTAGAAGGAAAAGGGCTCCCACATCTTCATTTTACTGTTAAATTTGTTCTTTACAATTTTATATAAGGGTTTCACCAAGGTTGCACCATTTGTCTAAAACGATCAAGTTAAAGAGTTGATGACTTTGAAGCTGAAGATCCTGACAGATAGATACATTTCTTAATGCTTTCAAGTTGAGTGACTGCTATACATTGCAGAAACAAAGATCCTTGAATATACATCAGCCACAATATAGGGAAATAACTAACATTTGTTGTGTACAGAGACCAGTGTAGCTCGTATCATGGTGCTTTGTTTAGTATGGATTCATATCTTCTGTCCAATATAAGGTTGTGCTATCATGTTGCAAACTATGTTTACGCGAAATTTGGTGGAAAAATGGTTAATCTACTTTTGATGAAGCTGGTCAAGACTAGTTATTTTCCACAAGTCTTCAAAAAAATGTTTTAGCAAAAGTTGTAAGAAATATGCCCTTAATTTTCATCGCCGAGTAATTATACATTTTTAGTTGGCTTCAGTAGAAAGTGGAATAGCATATACAGATGCAATATTTCTTGCTTCTTTAGGATATTGTCTTATTGATACTTCAAATAGAATCACGCCAAGCTTCATTCCTTGTATTGTTGATTGGTTTGCCATCTTTACCAGTGCTTAAACTCTACATTATGAATTTGAAACTAAGGTTTTTGATTTATGTCACATAATGTGGGCACATGGATATCAAAAGGAACTTTGTTCAAACATGAACCAAGCAAAAGGAACTTCTTTCATGCAAATTTTATCTTTCATGCAATTTTTTTTTACAACATATTCAAAATGCAGTTCTTAAAGTATAAACTTCTATGTGTGCACATAAATAACAATAATGCTGCAAAATTTAAAAATATAAAAGACACAAGAATGTAACACGGTTCAGCCCTATGGCCTGCTCCACAAGAGAAGTGAGGAATGTATTTTAAATTCACTTTCTCAATGTGAGAGCATATATAAATAGATGTAAAGGGCCTATGTCTTCAGAATTTAACACAAGTTATAAATGGAAACTTCTGAAAGTATTTTTTGTTCATTATCCCACTGATTAATTCATAATCCATTGATTGATGCACAATCCCACCAATTGATATCGACAGTCCACTAATTAATATTCGGAGTCGCATAGATTGATACTCCCAGCCCAACTAATTAATCTCTTCTCCACAATGCTCCCCCTTAAGCTACTAAATAACGGTTTACCATTTCCAGCTTGCATGCACTTGCTTGAAATATAAAATTGCTCAACCTTTTAGTGAGCATCTTGGCAAGTTGATTTGTGGTAGTCACACAGGGAGTACAAATTAACCCACTATCAAGTTTCTCTTATAAAATGTCAATCAATCTCTACATGCTTAGTTCAACCATGTTGGACTAGGTTATGGGCAATACTAATGGCAAATTTATTATCACAATAAAGTTGCAATCGTATTTCCAATAGTAATATGTGCCATTGCTTGAAATTATGCTTTAGCACTAGACCTTGCCACTATGTTATTTTTTTTGCTTGGACATGTCACCAAGTTCCAACCAAGAAATGGGTGAGTGCATGCTTCAAGAATCACATCTGTGTGTTGTTGAAATAAGATACTCAGTGTTCGAATTGCCATAAGACATATCCGCTCGCAAATGAATGTCTTTAGTTACATTCATTCATATGCAATATATGGTCCAATCTTTAAGCAAGTTTGTAATGTACCATTGTTGAGAAATAATAATTCCCTATCTGGAGTGGGTCACTTTAATTCCAAGAAAGTACTTCAATCTCCTTCTTTTCTTAATAAGACAAAAATATATTCATTATGCAAAGTAAGATGAGGCTCCCTTACAAAAGAAGTCCAAACAAATTAACTTTAACTTCAGAGTGACAATTCATGTCATCGTATTATAAACGGGTCGTGTCACATATATTGTGAACGGATCATGTCGTAATTGTATCAATAATCGTGTACCTGTTGTATATAACCTATTTAAATTTTACAATCAAGTTTTAAAATAATTTTTTATAAAAAATATTAATAAAAATATAAAACATATTAAAATAAATTAAAATTTTAAAATATTATATTTAAAAAATAATAAAAATTATATTATCAATAAATTAATAGATACATTAATTTTAAATTAACTTATTTATAATTTATCTCTTAACTTATCCATCGTCATGTTAAATATGTCATTTTTGGATTTATCAGGTTAACTTGTTTATGACCCGAATTTGGTCGTGTCTAATCATGTTTGACCCATTTTAACCCAAACCTATTTATATTAAACCCAAACCCATTAACTTTGTGTCATGTTGCAGTCGGGTTATCGTATTATATCACAAGTTATCATCCCTACTTTAACTCAAACATTAGAATCAAAAACTATAGTTGAGCTACTCTTTACAAAATATACATGCCCCTTATATAGAACATACAGTATACTACTCGCAACCCATGTAGCAAAAAGGGCTACCGATCTTTGCAAATTTCGGCCTACTAATTTTTTTTTCCTTTAAAGATTCTTCTGTTGCATTCTTCCCATTTTGGGTACAAAATTTCATATAATGTACACTTCCAATAGTTGTTGATGGGCCTAGTTTTGATTTCATCAAGAGCAAAAAAGAGATTCACTTCAAGTGGCGCTTTAAACTTTATGTTTTTTTTTTTTGGGCTAATCATCTCAAATCTTCATTATGATTGCACACCCACCAAACACGTGTCTACTATGTTCATTGGCCGACCTACACAGATAGCACCATGATGAAAATAAGCACATATTTGAAAACTTCTTTGAATTCTGTTACCACAATTTAATTTATTTAGACTTATCAATCATCTTAAGATCTTTGCTTACATGAGATTTTTTGTTGACCAAATGAATTTGGCCTTACCCTTCTATTGTTCCCATCTAGTCCATAAAAGATATACTGAGAATATTCGAATATGATCCCCCATACACACCTTCTTATCCTTTTTATTCTATATTCTCACTCCTATTATTTGTAGGAGTTGAGTTATTTCTTAATTATCACCTTGTCCAATGTTGCTTCTCAATTGCAAATTTCATCCTACTTGAATGTTCTCCTCAAGTTTCTCTTCTTTATAGAATTGTGCAATGGGGGCCTCGTATATAGATAGTTTGTGTAGATTCTAGGGAATTCCTCTTTGAAAGTTTGACTACCACACCACAGATCTTCCCAAAACCTGATTGTTTTTCCATCTCCTAGCTTTCATTCCACCCAATAAGGGAAATGGGGGTAAATGGAGCATATATACTTCCATGGTCTCCTATAAGTGGCCTTAGGGTGAATCCCAACTTCCATGCCATTATTGCATGTCCCATGAATGCTTTTAACCACTCTTACCCAACTGGCCTCTTGTCCTCATAAAACTTTCATAACCATTTTCCAGCAAAGGTTTAGTTTCTCTTACTCAATCCTCCAACCCCCAGTCCACCTTTCTGCACAGTCTTGCGGAGCTATTCCCATCTCACTAGATTGCTCCCTTTCCCTCATTCTTCTCTCTTCGATAAAAAATTCATCGTATCTTTCTCAATAAGATTGGTTGCTCTCTTGGATATCTTGAAAAGTGACATAATATATGGAGATTGCTTCTAACACAACGTTCAACGAGAGGAGTCTCCTGCCACTAGATTAATATGTAGCCTTCCAACCCTCTAATATTTTTTTGACCGTTTGTATAACAAGGTCTCACAACCCCATGCTCATTTGGTTGTCCTCCAAGTGGCATTCCTAGATAATTTAATAGCCAATGTCTGTCCTTCATCCCCCCAACTTTCTGTTGTTCTTTTTATATCTTCATTTGACATATTAATCCATGCTATCAAACTTTTATTGAGTTTGATTGAGAGGACAACCCTGTACAATAGACCTTCAAAGCATTCATTGATGCCTCCACTGTTTTCTTATCCTCCTTGAGTAACAAAAAGAACTCATTTGCATACTAAATGTGGGTTATCTGCAACTTATGTTCACTCGTGGTTATTCCCTTTGACACACCTGTAAGAGAAGCCTTTCTCGACAGCCCATTTAGGGCGTCAGCCACCAAAACTATACATAAAGGATGAAAAGAGATCATCTTATTTTAGCCCTCTATTTCCTAAGATCTTACCTCGGAGTCTACCATTGATCATTATTGAGAAGCTTGCAGTTTTTTTCGAAGAAACGCATTCCACAAATAAGAAATAGCAAATAGCAAATAAAAGTACGACCATGAGATGACACCCGGACTAACACCCACACCCACCCCCCACTCCATCTCCAAAATGTTACCCTACCCTCTAAGCCAATCTGACATAGAATAGCCCAAAGACAACGGACAATTACTAGTCCAAAAGGATGCTAAAAAATGAGATTTTCCCAAAGATCACTTGAGAACAAAGCTTTATCTTCAAAAATTCGAGCATTCTGCTCCTTCCATAAGCACTAAATCACCGCCAAACTAGCTACTACCCAGTGGGCCCTTCATTTCACGGCGGCTACCTCCAAGAAGGGGCACACACAAGACAAGGATCTGGATCAACAGATTCTAGAAAAATGGAAAAATGCCTTCTCCACTGATCCCAAAGCAAAGGGACACCTGAAGAACAAATGATCTATCGACTCCTCCCCTGATTGCAAAGAAAGGGAACAAGCAATGCGATGGGAACCTTTTCTAAATCATATCCTCCATGTTAACTTTTCTAAAGACTACCACCCAAGTGAGAAACTTAAAATTGGACGAAACTGAGGCCTTCCAAATCTCCTTTAAAATCAAAGAAGGCGCATAGATCGGATTGCCCAACAAATGAGCTAGAAAGGATTTTGAGGAGAATTCACCAAAGCCCTCATTGATCCACACAATTCTATCCAACTGATCCAGAATTATGCACTCCCTAAGTAATGCTCGAAGATCAAACTCTTCCTCCTCACACCTTGACCCTCCACTAGAGTGTAAATTAAGCTTCCACTGAATAGGCCCTAAATCTATTGTTTGCTCTGCAAAGAAAGAAATAGATCGGTTATGACCTGTCGAGAGCTGATACAATCTAAGAAACATAATAGAGAATGCCTCATTTCCCTACCACACATCCTCCCAAAACCGAATCGAGTCCCCCCTTCCAAGCTGCAATCTGGTAAAAGAATCATAACAAAAATGAATAAAGTGAATAAACTTCCATAGGCTTCTGTGAGTTATATTCTTCTTTAAACCTGCATCTCTCCCATTAAGGTTCATCCCATGTCTACTCCAAATCACTCTCCCCCAAAGTTGATCCTGCTCCTTTGGAAATCTCCATAACCACTTCTCCACAAAGCCTTATTCTTAGCTATTAAATTTCTAATCCCTAACCCACCAAACTCCTTTCTCTTCTCCACCTGTTTCCACCCTACAAGATGAGACCTGTGACCTCCTTCCATTCCTTCCCACACGAAGTTTCGCATCAGAGAAGCTTGCAATTTTGAGGCATCCCCTTACCCATTTCCTCTATTTCACCCCTAAACTCTTTCCTTTCTAGCACCATATCGAGAAACTCCTAGCTAACTCTGTCATATGCTTTGGCAAAATCCACTTTCAAAACCATTCCTTTAGTTCTAAAAGCTTTGCAATGCTCCACAATTTCATTAGCTATTAAGGTTGCATGGGCAATTTGTCTACATTTGACAAAAGCCATTTAAGTCTCATTTATCGTGTAATGGATGATATCCCTTAACATGTTGCATAGATGGAGATGGCACCAATGAGAAGAAGAGGAAAGATGAAGAAAGAAGAAATCAGCAGGGGCAACAAGATGAAAAGGTTTCCCCTACGGAGGAAAAAGGTGAAATGTGGGGCCGCGAAGATGGCAAAGGCAACAATGATGAATGGCAATTACGTAGGGGAATAGCAACAATAGCAACAACGATTTTCGCAATGGTGGCAACAATGAAAAGTAGTGATGGCTGCGATTGTAGCAACGATGGCCAATGACAACTTTAGTAGTGAAGGCCAACAAAAAATAAAAATGGCGACAAAGGCCAAAGAGAAATCCTTAATTCTTCAAACTTATGTCTCTGATGCCACGTTAGAAAATCAAAATAATAAAGGAAGGATACAAGGAATATAAAATGGTTCAACTCTATGAACTCTAAGGCTGTAATACCCCAAGAGTTTGAGAATATTCCAAAAAAAAAAAAAATTGTCAAAAACCTGCACGACTACCGCGGTAGCCAAAATCGGTACCACAATAGTGTGTCGTGCTTGAAAGAACAGAATTTCATGCAATGGTACCACAGTACTGAATTCAGGTGCCGCGATACTGCAATTAAAAACACATAATTTGGGATGAAGACGTGGTACTACAATGCCGAGACGCAATATCGCAGTATTGTGATTAGAAAACTCAAAATTTTGGACACAGACTTGGTACCACAGTATCGAGACCAGATACTGTGGTACCATGATTAAAAACAGCCCCAAATACCGCGGTATTGGGATGAGATACCGCAGTGCTGCTATTGAAAAATCAAAAATGGAAGGTCCGAAGTGCTGAGTTATCTATATATGTGCGCAGAGAACCCTAATCGCTTAAGCCCATTCTGCAGCCACCTTCTGTGACACTTCCTTCCTCTCACGCATTTTAGATTGATTCTTGACCGTCTCCGTCCCATTGAAGCTGTTCCACAAACGTTGTTAGAGGAAAAGCTACACAGATTGTAAAGAACTAAAACTAAGGCACCAAATGAATATACAAAGGTAAGGGTTTGATTCAAGTAAAATATATGTAGTTTCATCATAGTTGCAGTATTATCTAAAGTTGCAAATACTCTTGTTGCTGAAACAGAGTGTTAGCCACGTTTGGAGCATTTCAACGAGACGAACAATAGGAGAACGACAGAGAAGACTGTGAACAGAAAGGTATAATGTCGTTCTGGCCTGTATGTTACATGTTTTAGGTCTACAATACAATGCAGTAGAGTCTCATGCATAAGAGAAGAGAGAACCAATGCACGAAGGTGCAGGTTGTGGGATTCGCATGAGTACGGCGGCAAGGAAATGGTAGTGTGTTGTTCACTATCGTAGTATCGCAGTAACGCAAATGCGATTAAAAACTGTGGGATTACTGCAATAACACGTCATGACAACTCGTGGTTCTTTTTTTTTTTTGGTGACGCAGTGGTTTTTGGTCTTAAGCCTGACTAGTCCACTACAAAGTGCACACGCTCGCCCCAAGGCCAGGACTTAGGAGACAATAGGAGACTCAATCGGCGGGTGGGCGACTTGAACACGAGACGTAACTGAACCAAGCCCAAAACGTAACTGATATAATTTTATGCACACTGTATGCCATATACATTAGAGACACATTGAATTACAAATTAAGGCATTTAATTATGATATTAAATCGCTAAAGGTTGAAGATCACGTGACAAGTAGAGTAACAAAGCAAAGATTTATAAGGAAATGACAATCACTCTCTTTAATATTATTTTTCTCTTGAATGTAAAACATGACTATATGTTTACTTTTATGAGCTTATAAGCATACTAGGAATGTAATGATACTTTCCTGTATGATTGCCTGCTTATGATACTCTGATAGCATGCTATGTGATTTATGTTATTAAGATACTATTCCAAGAATATGCCATCTATGCTTTTTGATGGATAACATGATCTGTGTGACCTGACACATAATTATGCATGCTAGTGGTCACTAAACAAAGATAATTAAGAGTCTAACCACGTACCGAAGCGACGATACAGATATTGTGGCAATAGTATGCTATCATCGTGGGTATTTCCCCACCCTAGACGGGTGTCTATGCTACTATGGCAGTAGTTGAGATGGAACTAAGGATCGAATTAGACCTCACTTCTAAAGTTGTGTCATGACGAGGAATTGGCCTTCAGGCATTACTTCCAAGAGTTCAAACACAGGGGAATACCGAAGAGATTCATTTTAGTCCTAATGTCAACATAAACAATTGAAGTGTTTTGAAACACCTAATGATTTATAAGTGTTTGCATGTTTTATATCCTTGACTTAAATAATGTTTGAGGTGTGTTGTACATGATCCACTGGGCTCTTGAGCTCACTCCACTAATCTATTTTTCAAGTAATCACTAAAGACACTTGTGTTGATAAGTGAATGACACAATTTTGTAGTTCAAGTATACCTTTTAGTAGTTGAGGTATAGGAGCAAGAGTCCTTTTACCATTTCGGTTTGTAGGGCATGGGACCCACATTTGATTTAAGTTTTGGTTGATTCAATTATTAAGCTAGGCTATAGGGCCAAGCGTTGGATGCTCTATTTAAATTCAGGCCATGGGGCCAAATTTTTCATTATTAATGAGATTAATTCATCATGTTGGTTGGTTATCACATCATCCCTATGTTTTGATCATGCATATCACAAAATTTTATGTTTCCGCACTCTGATATATTAACTAGGATGGTTTGTGATTAATGAGATACAATATAAGAAATGTCCCATTTCTCAAATATTGAAAGCGAGAGTGACCGCACATTTAAATTGATTATGTCCCAAGTTGAGAGACGAAGACACCTAGTTAGTGGCGATTGTGACAGGATTCGGGGGTCGGGGTATTACAATGGCCTTCTCCAAGGAGGAAGAGATGAGAGCATTTCTTATTCACTTCCTCAATGGGAGACCACATATAAATAGAATTACAAGGCCTAAATTATTTACACATACTTGCCCTCTGGGAAAAGAAAGGGGGATAAACCCCATTGTCCCTGAGAGGAAAGTGGTGCCCTCCACTTCCCAACCCAAGCTCGCCCTTTGGGGGTACTACGGTCTAGGGTGTCATCCCCGTCCCTCTCGCCCTACATGGTAATTTAGCACAAACAAAATTATAATATTCTTCATAATGTTCTCTTTTTTTGCAATCCAACTAATTGATTTGCATTTCATTGATTGATACACAATTCTACTAATTGATATTCACAATCTAGTAATGACTATTTGCAATCTCACTATTTGGTATTTACAATTTACAACAAATAATAGTCACCATTTTCTAAAACAAATATTGGCCTCTCATAAGTCCGCCATTATCAACTAATCTCCAATGTTGAGCTCTTTTTGTTAATTCAAGTTTTCTTTACTCTTCTTTAGTTTTCTAAGCTATACTATCATTGAAACGTTCAACTTTAGTGATTAGTCTCACACCGACTATATATTTTTCCAAACCAAGACACATAATATACTAAGCAAGAGGCCTTCTCCTAAGGAGAAAAGCAAAACCTTCAAGACTTGCCTTTATGGCATGCTATATATGTGGGCGCCTATAGGCTCGATTGCCTAAGTTAAGGTTGGTCAAATTTGGGGCTTGTAAGAAAAATGATATCATGTCCATGGGGAGGACCAAAATTGGCTTCAACAACTGCTATTTACCAGCATTTCTTTTATCTAAGGAATGAAAATTTGTCAAAATCTGGCAAAATTCGACTAATTATTTCAGATTTTTTAGCTATCGAACAAGAGTCTAATG
The DNA here is from genome assembly GCA_030144865.1 of Tinospora cordifolia. Lineage (NCBI taxonomy): Eukaryota > Viridiplantae > Streptophyta > Magnoliopsida > Ranunculales > Menispermaceae > Tinospora > Tinospora cordifolia. Next base: position 18,189 of record JAJIYU010003821.1, read on the forward strand.
CAAAAAAAAAAAAAAAAGAGCCACAAAAATTTGGCTAAAACTTTGTAGATTTCAATAAAATTCATGAACACTTAAAGATCTCGATAAAATTCATGAAAACTTCAAAGATTTTAGTGCATTTCGACGAAATTCATGGAATACACAAGTAAAAATTTTAAAATTTTTATTGTTAATGTAAAAATACATGTTTAAAATCATTATATTTATACTTATATGTAAAATGTATTAATTTATATTTGTTTTCATCATTGTTAATAGAAACTATGTACATTTTAGCATTTACATAGATCTTTTTTAACTTCTTTTAAGTCGGCAAAGTTTTACAAAAATTCTCTCGAATTTTTCGAACTCTTAAAATTAATTATGATTTTCGAAGGTCAAAGTTTAAGGTAAAGTCGAATTTTTGTTCCTTGCTTTTATATTAAGACTAAACAATAAAAGTCATGATTCTAACATACATGTACCCATACTATTTATCAAAACAATATTTTTATTGGTGGTGTGCTGCTTTTATCATAATTTTAAATTCAATAATACCTTTTCTATCTATTAGATATTTTAATTTTTCAACTTATATTATAAACATCTAAGAGGTACTAGAACAATTAAATATAACCAACCCACCTTTTCAGCCGCACACTCCATGTTTGTCTAAACTGATACATGCAACCAATGAGACTTAATCTTTAACAAACTTTCAAAATTAAAATAAAACAAATATAAATGACAAAATACAACTTCAAATCACAAGCAATGCATGGTCAATAAAATATATAAGGTTTTCAACCTTCACTATTATTTTTAGTCGATTAGAGTTCTCTTCTTCATTTTTTTTCCTTATTTCGAATGTGTTAGATTGATATATTCAACTCAATAAATGATGATGATGTAAAATAATACTATATGTATAAGGCTAAATTAACTGATACAGTTGTGTTAGACAAAGCAATTGCAGCATTCACCATCACTAGATGAATTAGTACACACCTCAAGATATGTTACAACCATTCATCCAATGATTTTTAGTGCTAAAATTGCATAAAAATTGTAACTAGAACAGCCAATTGAGTATTTTCTTTTCTATGATATTTGAATCTTAGACTTTTCAAATGATAGTACAACCAAAATTTTCTTTCTAGCCTGAAATATGAATATATAAACTAAACCGCACCTACTTTCCAAATTTAGCTTATAGATACTATTTAAACCACCTACAGGAAAAGTCAAACTGGTCAGACATACAAGAGTCTCCAGGGTCAATGTGGCAACAGTAATTTAAATCACCAAGTAATGTTCTCTTATAGTGTTGTTCTTCACCTAATGAAAGTCATTTATTATACAAGAATGAAACAGAGCACTATTTGGGCTTACCCTAAACCCTATTCCCAGCCAATAACTCAAACATGAACATAAAAATATTGCCAACAACAAATAATCAAAATGCCCAGAGAAACGAATTATTCAAGCAAAGCATTAAAAAGAAGCAACCAAGAGAACTTTTCACTTATTGATGGTGGCACATCCTTACACTAAAACCCCAAAATCAAAAATAAGAAAACACACACCCAAAAAAAAAAAAAATCAAAGCAAATAACACTATTTCTTAGCGACAGGAATGTACAAAATAGAATTTAATTGGAGTGAGAACCATGCGTTCGTGAGGCCCATATTCCAAAAACAAGAAACCAGAAGACAAACAGAATTGCCCAATACCGAGCTGGTCCATACTTGATTCTTGACAGCACTATCTGCAAGTTCCAAAAATCACATTGTAGATTGGGTAGTGCAATTATCTCTCAAATCATGGCAACTAGGAAAAAAAAAATTTTAAGCAAGTAGAAATATTGCTATGCTAGCTGACACTTCAGCACCCACAGAGAAGTAGGTGAGTGCTGTAAGAAACAGACTAATATTCTCAAGGATTTATTTACAGCTTTTTCAGAAAATAGAATGTCCGGGGTAAAGGATAATATCAATATATACAAAAAAAAAAAAAATGAAATATACTTGAATCAGAATGTGTGACAAACTGAAGAAATTTTCAAGTCTGAAGCTGGCCCCTACAGGGCATTCTAAAGTCTAGACAATAGTTGTTCATGAATAGACCAATAACAATTAAGCCTCAAGAACAACAATCTTTGGCTTTTCCAAGAAAAGTGAAAAATGCTCTTAAGAAGAAGCACTCATGTTAAGCATTCACTTCATACACATGATCCTGAATCCATGAACTACAAAAACTGATTTGAATGAAGAAAATAAAAGAACTAGATATCCCTTACATCTCATGGTAAGAACCACAACGTGAAAATAACTATCAAACAGTACAATAACTATTCGCAGCTAGAAAAAAGTTATGAAGATGCACATTTGAGCATTCACCATAAAGGCCTCAACTAAATGACAACTTACTGATTTTACAATTACTATTGTTGCTATTTATACAATTACATTTACTTTTCCAACAAAATGTAGGGGGAAATCATTTTGTACGGGGATAGCTCGTTCCCAAAACCTCTTATTCTTACTAACATCACTATTAATACAAATATACAATTATGTTTTATTTCAAAGAAAAAAAAACTTATTACTCCTATAATGCAAGAGTTGTCTGCAGCATAGCTGAACTATCCCCAAAACCATGGGAAAAATATTAGCATGTACCACCAGAGAAAAGACACCAGAAGATGCTTCTTATGCTTTTCTAACCTTGGTTGTCAACAATCTAGAATCAGCATGGGTCATATGTGGTTCACAATTCAATTCAATAGGAAATCAATTCAAACCCTTTGCATGAGTCTCAATGCTATAGTATATCTTAAAAAATAAGTAGAATCTTATGATTCACAACTATTCATGGAATTCATAAGAATCTTAGAGTAAAAGTATATATTTTGTACATGCAGTGGCTTACTTCTGACCATTGGTCGTTCTTGCTCGGTACTCACATTCTCCCCTAGGGTCCTATCCCCTTCAAGTTTGAGCATTCCTCCTGAGACATGGAAGGGTGGCCTGGGCATGCTTTCATGCATAAGCTCAAATGTCTCAAGAGGGAGCTGAAAAATTGGAGTAGATCTTTCAGGCCTGAGCACATAGCCAAAAGGCAGGAACTGTCCAAGAAGCTAGACTCCATAGACTCATCTCTAGCAAAAAGTGGCTTGCTTCAAGAGATGGAGGAAAGGGTGAAAGTGTTGCAAGATATTCTTTTCATAAATAAAAGAATGGAAAGAGAGCTAGGCCAAAGGCAATAATTAAATAGTCAAAAGAAGGTGATACGAACACAAAGTTTTTTTACAAGATCCTTTCCATTAGAAGCACAAAGACGTATATAAGCTGGAAACAAGCCCAAATGACTTTATAGTCATTTCCATTAGGAGGTCAAAGAGGCTATTTTCAGGAATGAGGGCAGAAAGGCTCCAAGCCCAAATGACTTTACCATTCTCTTTCATCAAAAGAATTGGGCTTTGATAAAGAAAGCTATTATGGAAGTCATACAAGATTTCCATGATCATGGGATCATCAACAAATGAACAAGCAAAACCTACATACAACTCATTCCGAAAAAGAGTCACTTGGTCAAAATAGAATATGTCCCCCCAATCAATCTCATTTCCAACCTTTACAAAATCATTTCCAAGGTCCTCATGAGGAGATTGAAAAAGATAATTCATCATACAATCGCTAAAACACAATGGGGTTTGTCAAGAAGAGACATATCTTCAATGTTATCTTGATAGCCAATGAGGCAGTGGAGGATTGTCAAATCAACAACCAGGAGGGTTTAATCATAAAAGTTGATTTCTCTAAAGCCTATGACTCAATTAGATGGAAATTTTTGTTCCATGTTATGAATGAGAAAGGCTTTGAAAATAAATGGTGCAAGTGGCTCCAAAGATGTCTTCCCTTGATTAATTATTACATCATCATCAACGGTAGCCAAGAGGTAAAATAGAAGCTTCTAAGGGCCTTAGACAGAGTGACCCTTTGTCCCCCTTCATCTACAATTTGGTGACAGATTCCCTCATGGCATCATGCAGAAAGCTATTTGCCACAGGCTCCAAGGTCTCAAGGTAGGACACAAGAAAGTCTACTTAACTCATCTCCTACGTCTGAAGACTATTTATTTATCCTCAAAAATGAAGATAAAAGTAAGTAGATGTTAACCAATGTAATTAATAGTTTCTACTTCATATTCAGCGTAAATATCAATTTTAGGAAGAGTCACATGGTGGGAATCAGTATCTCAAAAGGTACAATGCAACAAGCAGCTCATGATATGTGTATCCCTAAAAGTAACTAGCCAATAAATTACTTAGGCTTTCCTTTTGGGGAGAACCCTATGAAACAATCCTTTTGGAACCTAATTGTTCAGATTGTTAAAAAAAAAGAATTGAATGTTAGAAGGGTAGCTACTTGTCCTAAGGAAGGAGGTTGCTCCTAATAAAGGTCAATTTCGAAGCCCTCCCTATTTACTTCATGCCCTTATTCAAAATGTTCAGTACAGTAGTGAAAGAAATTGAGGAAAGCGTTAGAAGATTCTTGTGGAAAGCTAAAAATACAAACAAAGCTTAAATGTCAGTAAAATGGAACCAAGCTAATATGTCCACCACTCTTTGGAGGATTGAGAATAGGGAATCTAAGAAATCATAACTTAGCCTTAGCAATTAAATGGTTGTGGCAATTCCCTTCATCTCAAGACACATTATGGGGAAAGATTATTTTCCGCATTCATGGTACGTCTTCTAACTCCATGACCACTAGTTTGAACAACAAGATGAGTAGTCATTCCCCATAGAAATTCATCCATTTCATGTACCCTCTTCTTCTTGGGCAAGTTAGATGGAATATTGGTAATGGGAGGCAGATTAATTTTTGGGAGGATATTTTGTGCAGGACATTCCACTTATGAAGACCTTTCCTAGACTGTAGAGAATTGCAAATTTTTTCAAAAGAAACAAGAATTTCATTAATTAAGTGTAATAATAAACAGAGAACACCCACCCACCTCAAACCTCCTGCTAAACAAAATTTTTAAAAAAAATTAGCACAAACCACCCCAACTGCCCCCCGCGCCCACCAACATGCCCCCTCAACACATTACCCCATCCCCTAAGTCAATCAGACATAGTGTAACCCAAGGATAAAGAACAATTGTTGACCCAAAAAGAAGCTAGAGACTGAGATTCTTCCCATGGAACACTTGGAGAAAGACATTTGTCCTCGAAAAGCCTAGCATTACTTTCCTTCTACAAGCACCAAACCACTGCCATATTAGCCACCATCCAATGAGCCCTCCATTTGGATGGAATGATATCCTAATGCGAACAAACACTAACTGAGTCTCCTAAACACTTTCTTGATTGAAGATAGGAAAATGCCCTCTCAATCTAGCCCACACTTGACTTGAGAACGAGTGCTCAAAGAACAAATGAACGACTGTCTCATCACCTTGCTTACACAAATGGGAACAAGATGGAGAAATATAGTGATGCAGAAGTTATTTTTGAAGCATTACCCCTGCGTTCACTTTCTCTTTCGTCACCACCCACACAAAGAACTTCACTTTGGAAGGAATAGGAGCCTTCCAAACCTCTTTCATCAATGAGGAGGGCACAATCAAAGGATCATCAATCAAACTTGTAAAAAATGATGTATCTCGCCTTCAATCTTTTTTAATGGCAACCGGAAGGCGAATGGGACGGAGCGACCAGCAAGTGGCACAAGGAGGATGGCAAGCAAAGGACGGAGACCGGTCGTCGACCAATAAGGTTAGGAGTAGGAAGATTGGTAGACGAGGCGTCGGGAGAGAAGTCCAAGAAGAACTGAGTAGGTATAAAGGAACAATAAGTGCTGAGGAAGGAAGACGAGGCGGTGGAAAGAAAAGTTATCGCTCGGTACTTATTGACGCCATCAATGACGAAGATCGTGATCAAGAGGGGGACTGGACAGAAGTAAGAAGACGGAAGAGCAAATCGGAAGGTTCATTAAATGCAAAGCACGGAAAAGTGGAATATCAGCGCCGAAGGAACCCCCACCTGTGGAAGATGTACGCATCCGAATCAAGGTTTAAAGACTTTAAGATTGAGGTGGATACATCAAGAGGCGAGTTCTTAATACAAGAAAGGACCTTTAACGCGTCGTTCATTATGGCCTTATCGGCCCAAGATATTCCTTGGCTTTACGAAAGTATTATGAAAGGAATAAATGAAGGAGAGTGTAACCAATTTAAGGCAGTCAAACGGCGCGGTAGTTACACTGTATTTATGGGAATACTCACGAACCAAAGAGGCAGGTTCATTAAGATATCTAAGTTGGAGAAGGGAGATTTCAGGAACATCTTCATCCCAGAGGATAGAAATACGTGGGGTGATTTCATCAGAATACTGGAGGACATACAAAACGGAACCAAACCCAGAAATCTTATGGTGCAGACTAGAGCCCAATCAAAAAAGCCAGCGACAGATTTCAGACCAGCCGGAGGCCCTACTAAAGAGAAGACTTCACAGCAGAACAGCAAGCCGAACAAGATGGAGGAGAAGAACACAATCAAGAAGCTGCAACCAAGAAGGCAAGATAAAACGAACAAACTCAAAATTGTTCGTACTTCCGACTTTTACACATGGCAGGAAGTAGAGGACGACGTGGCCATGATACTAGGGAGAGATGTGCACCTAACCATCATAGACGAGGGTAGAGCAGTCCTGCATTGCTTCAACGAGCAGGAAGAGTCTATGTTAATGGGGCCGGAAGTAGTGTTCTTAACTGACACCATAGTGCAATATTGGTCGGACTCGGAGCTGTAGGAGCAGCGACAGATAGCGTGCAGAAACAGTTGGGTGGGGGTGGGAGGCATTCCTGCGAAGCACTGGTCTCTGAATTTTATGGAGGAGATAGCAGAAAGATGCGGTGGGATGATGGACATTGCGGAGGACACACTGTCCAACAGATCCAAAGAAATGGCGATACTGAAGCTGCGAGGAGTGGATTCAGGTTTCCTACCAGAAAACCTGGAAATCCAATACGGAGGAGAAATTTACATGGCAAAGCTGGTGGATTTACAAAAAAACTGGGGACCGGAAGTAGAAGCAGCTAGGAAGGAAGACAGGAGAGCCAAAAAATGCAGAACTCCGGCAGCGTGGGAAGCCGGAACTACACCAAAGACGAAGACGCTGACGGAGGGAGATTCAAAAACGACGGTGCTCATGGACACGTCAACTCAATGGCAGAGCCGAAACTTAGGCGAGCTGTCAGGTGGCGGGATGCGGCGAAACACAAAAGCAGACGTCACCATGAAAAGGAGGAACGTCATCATGGACGTATCGAGTGGAGAAGAAGAAGGCAAGAAGGAACGGCAGTCAAAGGGGGCCGAAAAGACAGGCCAAAGGAGAACATGCACTGACAGAGGGCCCCCAAAGAAGATAGAGGGGAGCAAACAATCAAGAGTGGGCCAGGCCAAACCCCTTCCAAAACCCAAAGATTTAACAGGGGCCCACCTCCTCACTTACACTAGGAAGAAAGGGT
>JAJIYU010003822.1:0-25704 GCA_030144865.1 Tinospora cordifolia
AAGAATGTATTTCAACATCAATACCCAAAGAAAAATAATTAAAAAAAGGCAAAACCATTTTTAATTAAAAAAAGGAAAACCAAATAATTTATCGATGGTGTGAACAATAATGACAAAGAATGAAATGAGTAAAATAATTAAAAAAGCTAAAAGAAAAAAGAGGTAGAAGTCTTTTCTCATTAAAAAAATATTAATGTACAACTTTTCTTTTAATTATTAACAAACACTATCATAAAAAATTAATAAAATTTTCAAAAGAATTAATATTTTAATAAAGAAGAAAGAGAAGAAAAACAAGGTCAATAATAAAATACAGAGCAGGCTGAGGAGCGTTGCCTCCAGCCGACGAATAGAAGAAAAAGTGGTGAAGCCTGAGGGGCACGTTCTGCTTGTCCCATCCCGTTGGCCCTCCTTTAAATTAGTTCCATTATATATATATATAATTAAAAAAATATTATATGATGCGTTATTTGAAGAAGTTATAAATTTTAATGATGAAATTACAATTGCAGTAAATGGTAAATTGGAGCCTGGGAGTTTGGAGAAAAATGCTGGAGCCTAAAAGGTTTAATATTAATAAAACTAAAGTTAAATACATTAAATGCAATTTAAGTAGTAATGAAAATAAAATGAATAAAATGAAAACTAAAGGGTAAAAGAATCTAGGTAATAAAAACTTCAAGTATTGTTGATGAACAAGGAAAAACTGGTGAGACAGTATCCTGCCAAAGTTAATTTAATATTCAATAACAATGTAATTAAACCAACTATCCTATGTAAATAAAGTATAGGGCAGTAAAATAATAATAATAAGTAAACAAGAAAATACATATATTAAAATAGGCATGAAGTAAAATCATTAAGATATAGAATAAGAAATGGAAAAATTTTTGAAAAGGCAAGTATGAAAAGATCAAATAAGACAATCGATTAAAGTGGGACTTAGAGATGCACAATAAAGGCCCATTGACACAATTAAAAAATAATAATAAATAGGAATATTGACCTATTAACAATCTAAGATAAGAATAGACAAGAGGAAGAGGGAAAATGATATGACAGAAACAATTAAGAATAGTATTATTACTGTTATTTAATAAAAACTTGTTAAATCTTAATTTATTAGGACCATTTAAGCACAAAAGATAAGATGAAATTGTTTTTGTAAGATAAAATAATTTAAATAAGATAGAATTAGATAGAACTGAATTGAAATTAAACTCATCTTTTGTTTTATATAAAAGGATAGGAACTACCGAGAGGTTCAGTTAAATGGACATGACTTGATGTCCCTTAGCCAAAAAGTAAAGGTGTTAATTTGTGATGTGATACAATAACCTAATCTAAACATAAAACTCATCTAAAGGTTTTAAGTTCAGCATAAATGAGTTTGGATCAAAACAAGTTAAACATGACTATCATTTGAGTCATAAAATTATCTTTTAGCACAATTATGAACAAGTTAAAAGATATATTAAAAGCAAGTTAATTTAAAATTAATATATTTATTAATACGTTAATAATATAACTTTTTAATTATTTTTTAAAAATATTTTTTAATTTAATTTATTTTTAATAAATTATTTATATTTTATATTTTATTAATATTTTGAGTAAAAAATAATTTTAAAAATTAGTTATAAAAAGTTAAATAGGTTATATATAAATATGCAATTAATAAATGAGTAATGTTTGAATTTATAAATCTAACATAATTGATAGGTTAAACTCGAGTTTACAATAATGAAAAATATCTGTTTACGATACAACTTGTTTATAACACAATAATACAAATTATCAACCCTTGCCAGAGGTCACAAGTCTGAGCCTAAGATATAAAGAAAATTATACTAAAAAAGTTTATTAATCTTAGACTCTATAGTAGCTCAAAAAACTTAATGTTATCTTTAAAATAAAAATATCAATTAAAATAAAAATTAATTACTTATTTTTAAACATATTTTCTTTAAAATGAAAATATTAATTTCACCTTGCAATTTTAATTTTCAAATAGAATAAATAGTAATTATTGCATTATATTTTAGCGGAAAAATTTTAAGATATCAAACTAAATTAAGTTAAAAACTTTCAAGCCTCATTTAAGTTTTTCAATTAAACCATAATTAAAGTAAAGCTAAAAGGAGAAAAAAAAAGACAAAATCCACTTTTTCCTGCGATTACATTCCTTTTACTTCATCTTCAAACAGGATAAAATGATAAACAGGGTTAAACGTTAAGTCATTCGATTTCACTCCCAAACGCTGTACCAGACGAAAAATAGCCCCAATCGATGTGTAAAACAGGCCATTAAAGTCTGTGTTTATTAAATACAAGAACATTTCAAAAAAGAAAATTCCTAGGCCAATCGCTACTACCGTCATCAGTAAATTTTCGGAGATTAGGGAAACAGAAGCACTTCCAAAGAAGAGACTGAGAAAGAGAGAATCGATAGTGTCGGCCACCAAGTGTAAATGTGCTTTGCAAAATCTCATAGATGAGAAACCAGAGTTGAAACTCAAGGTATGAATTGTACCGTCAATACTCCAAGAAAAAAGAAAAGAGTGGTGAGAAATAAAAATTACTGAAGAGAAGTGTGATAATCTGCACATGTTGCTGGTAAATAAGACCAGATTGACACTGAAAACCAGCAACTCTAAGTAGCATAAGAAGAGGTTTTTGATAAAATTACAAATGCTGTGACAGTTGGAAAAGTAAACTTTAGATTTACATATAATCATATCTGCTACATTTATCATCAACCCATACACTGTAAAAGAACTTCCTTTCAAATTAGAAGACAAGTTAACACAAAAGGTGATACTGCATTTTGCTACATCACCACCCACAAATTTTTTCATGCGCAGTTCGTGTCATAGGCTGCAAGTCCCAGCAATTCCGGACCTTCTAGCCGTGGATTGTTCTCAAAACTACATCAAGAAAAAAAAATGTCACCACCCAAATTCTTGCGTATTAACCAGAAAAAAGTAATCAGTAGTCATATTTAGCAACAAATTTACAAAAAATAAAAATAAAATAAAAGTCTTTGCAGGAAAATGTTGGAAGTCCATTACTGCCATGTACATCAAACTAGTACATTTCTTGGAGGATAAGGAAATAATAAGAAGGAATCAGAATGGATAGGTCTAATGCAAGGCATTTGCTATTTTTGAATTAAAAGAAAACAAAAGAAAAGAGAGAATAGGCAGTGCACAAGTGACCGAGCATGGATGTGAAACATTATGGTTCCAGCCACGCATTTCATACATCTTTCACACTTCACTTGCGTTAAAGCTATCATTGCCTATATATACATTAGGAAATATGAACTTGGTTTCAATTGTCTGGTTTCTCACCCATCTTCAAGGTCAATAAGAAGGTTGGCAAGTATAAACACTTAATTTGTTCAATTGTAAATACTCTTGCATAAGCCCATTACGTCACTGTTTATAACTAATGAGATAAAGTAAAGCTTATGCTATCCCCTTCCTTTTGCAAGCATGAAATGCAGACCCTTTTTAAGTCTTTGTGCATAATCAACCTATTAATTCAGGTTATCGTTCTGGAGACAGACTGATAAGAGATAACAGAGCTTAAAAGAGATCATGTAAGAATGCTCAATGCGGGATTTCCAGTGTTGCATCATATAATGCATGCTTTTGGGTGTGTAATGATGCAAATACCTTACCAGCAAACAAGGCATGGATGTCATAATCCATGGTTGACAACTAAGGTAGATCATGTTGCCTGTTCATTTCAACGGACTCGTAATCACATACAAAATTTTACGCTTCAACTTTGCTCTAAATTTCGACCTTAGAAAATTTGTATCAATTCAAAGACATTCAAAGTCTTCTGAGTATTTTGAAAAACTTCACCAACTTAGAGAAGGCAAAAGAATTTTTTTTATAATTTTTAAAAATGCATGATTACCATTAAATATGGTGAAAACAAACTTGAAATAAAATTTTTGACATATAAAAGTACCAATATGATGATTTGAGACATTTTCTACATACACAATGTCTAATGCATGTTACATGAAGCTAATCCTATTAAGTTGATGAATTTGAAATAATAGCATTCGATATTAGTTCTTTTTTTCTTTGTTTTAATATTTAATTTTGTGGCCTTGTTTCTTGACCTAAGCTTTGCAAATTGGATTTTACATTGGTCGCTGAATTTGTTGTATTATTATTTAAGTGTATTTTTTATTTTTTATTTTTTCTTATAAGAGTTAACTAAAAAAAATAGCTTTGAGAATGCTTTCAATTTATTTTTAAGCTTTTATCTTAAAAAAAAATTATTTATTTATTTGCTTATTTTCTTATCTTTTTGGTAAAAAATATAAAATAATTTATAATTCGATAGCTTGTTAAAAATTTTAAAACTTAATATTACTATGTTGGTTAATATAGTTGAGAATAATACATAATTATTAGGACCTAAGGTTTTCTATTAATAAAATAACTTTTTTTAAGCGTTTGTTGAATTTTTATCAAATTTCTAATTGAATTTTGCATTTTTGAATTAAGAATAGAAACTTTATTGAACATTATTAAAAAATTTTAATTTGTCAAATTATTTTAGCAAATTTTCATAACTTCAATTTTGCATCCACTTCCCACGTTGATAGTCAAAAAAAGAAAATAATTCGTGAAAATCCATCAACTTTTGGAGAATTTCGAAACCATGATCATATAAGAGAAAGCTAAGAGGTGGCTGAAAAACTCAAAACCTACATAGGTGAATAAAGATGATAAAGTTCTAGGAAGGAACCCGGACATGGACCCTAAACCTAATTGGTTTCTTCAGGTTTGAGCGAACTGTTGGAGGTGATCAATTTAATTTACAAAGCCCACCAAAATTAAGTTGGCCTTAGACAGGTAGCACTTGATTTCTAGAACCCATCCTCATTGATATTGATCCAACAACTTGTTTGTCTAAACACCAAAATTCAAATAAATAACTTCAAGAAAACTATTTTTAATTCATATAAGGTAGATTTCCATGATCCTAGGGTTCCAATGGCTTCAACCATCTAAATCGAATAGTAAATGGTTCCGCTACTATTTTCGGTATCAGGCCCTTTGGTCTAAGAAGTGCTTACAAGATGACCATCAAAACTTTAATAAGAAGAAAAGAAGTGTTCACAAGATGATCATCCCTCCCTCACTCCCCCACTAAAGTATCTGTATAAGTCTCAATTTATTTCCTTTACACTTGAATTGAAAGTTACCAAACACTCGGGAGTTGGATGAAGATCAAGTATATATTATTCAACCCAATAGTTTTTCCTACTATATTATTTATAATAATTCTTACCTTGCCATATATATACCTTTAACCAAGCTGAAGTACCTAGTTGCAACTTGTATTTTCCACAACCCACCATTTTGTCTATTTGCGTATTTTATCATGGTTTTTGTTTAAATCAATAAAGATCATATGGATATGGAACTAATTTTCTTCTTCTCCCAAAAATCACCATCAACCTTCTTATTGAATAAATAGCTATCATACATAACCGGATATTGGTGGGATGGTTAGGAGTAGGGACTATGACTATAAAGGTTGTGGGGTTCAACTCCCAACTCTCCCCTTGCGATTTTTCAAACTCGTCAAGAGTGGTGGGCCCGTCTTACGCATTGGGTGTCTTAGGTCCTAGCCTTGTGGATGAGTGAGGGATCCATGGATTAATCGGATAGTAAAGAAAGGATACCAGTCTCGGAAAAAAAAAAAAAAAAAGGCTTGCTTTCATGGTTGATCTTGTAGGCATAATCCCCAAACTAACTATTTAACACCACAAATTTCGCTAGCACTCTTTCCCACAATTTCATTATATAACTCAATCAATTTATTTCTCTACAATTTGCTTACCTCCTTTATTGTTATACAAATATGTGAACATTTTTTCCTCCAATCATCAAGCTTTCTTCTATTTCCCACAATCCTATTAAACAAAGAAGTTAACCACAACATTCTAATTTCCACTATGCTTTCCCAAACCTCAATAGAAATTGCATATAGTCTTAAAACTTTTTATTTCTTCTATTTTTTTTTTCATTCAAAATATTTTTACAACAAGCATTCCTAATTTTATAAAAGAACTTATGTTGGAGCTTTCTCCAATGGGTCAAGAAGGAACTTTAGGAGATTTTTCATTATTGGCCCTAACTAATCAAGTCCTTCAACAATTAAATATTCTAAATGATTTTCATAAGAAAATTTTTCAAAATAAGCTTCCTAATGCTCCTTTACATCTTATGACTTAGTTAACTGCCTTTTAATTGAAACTGAAAATATTTCATAATTTTTCATTGTTCGTCTCAAATTAACATGTGAGATTTTCATGATAACTCATTATTGAAAGTTTCAATTTTTGTTGAAGAGCTTATCCTCATAAAATTAGTTTACAGTGAATCTTTTCAGTCAGGTTAGGTGATATAAGTTCGTACTAAAAGAGAACTACTTAAATTTACACATTTCTCGGATTAGCATAGCATAGCATAGCACACTAGAAAAGCAAAGAGAAAACTACTTAAATTAAGAAGTTCAAACAAGATAATCAAATCTACAACCTACACATATTTTTACTTCTAACAACAATATTATGAATCATTCAAAATGTAAGTAATTTAGACCAAACAAATATGAAAAGACAAAGGAAAACAACAGCATGATCAAGAAAAACACAAAGAACTTGTAACCCAATCCATTCCATCTTCCCAAATTTCTACAACAACCAATCAATTATAGATCCAAATATATTGAACTAATTCAAATGACTCCAAGACTCCTAATAGAATTCAAAAATTAAAATTCAATAATATTAAATAATAATATATTTTTCCAACATATTTTTTATCACAAACATTTGACTTGTAAATTTGATGATTCTACTACTTTTAAGATTTTTAGAATAATAAGCGCTATGACTCATCTCGACTACTTGAATCAATTTCCCTTGAATTAACTAAGAATGACATAAGATGCATAGATCTAGCAAAAGATTCTAACAATGATAAATTACATTTATTTTTCTACATACAAAACAAACATCTCTTAATTCCCATGTGCCACTTTTTCTATAAAACCCAAAAAATTAACCTTCTTGTCTAGATGTTCAACTAAAAAATAAAATAAAAAGATCGATACGTTAAGGGTATTTAGGAAAAGTCCAAATATACAGTGCCCTGATTTTAAATTTTCACATCCTTAAAAATACTATACTCAAACTGTCAAGCGGCTTTCATATATGCAATTATCACCATCTGCATCTCTTTTAAAAAGCATAATAAAGAAAACTCATCTTTTGCCTCTCATATCCCACAAAAATCTAACCAAACAATGTTCACACTTTAACAGCAAAAATTTCCTGATACACATGTCCGTCAATCTCCTTATATATAAATGCCCTTCAGGGTTGATCTTTTTGGTATCCATTTAAATTGCTTTTTGACACCAAGGTCCAAAACTTGAACTCGATTCTATGCTACTCTTACTTATAATTTCATCAATTTAAGTTTATAACTCATCAGTTTAAATCCTCTACAATTTGTACAATTTTAAATAGCTCCTTTATTTTTATATACAAGTACGAAGCATTCCTTGCAATCATCAAATAGTCCTTTAGTTGCTACTTTGCTGCAATCTTATTGACTAAAAAAATTATGTTAAACACAGGACATAAATTTCTTGTAGTTCCTTCTGAAATTCAATAAAAATAGCAACTAGTCCAAAAGCCTTAACATTTTTTTCCAATATATAATTATCATCATATAATAAAGTAAGATCGGAAGAACAAGTAGGATGTGTGAGATTTTGTTAAACTACCTAATTTTTACCAATTGAGCTAATTAAATACTTAGGTGGCTAAATATACCAAAATTTAAAACCTTTATGAAATTAAACAGCATTGATATAGTCTGTAGAAAGCACTATTCACAATCAGAATGACTGTTATGATTTGAAGAAGCATAAGTTCAATAATATAGCAAAAAATAGAGAAGCTTTTATCGAGTCCAAACCTAGTATAAGCAAAAAGTTTTGTTGGAAACTGGAATTCTAGCAGTCGAAGAATGATTGAAGCAAGTGACAGGCATGGGTTGGGGGAGAAAGCCCCCTTCCTTTGTACTCTTTACTCCCACGTGAAGGAGATAAAAATTCCCCCTTCTCCTTAAACTCCAAGTCAAAACTAGAAAAGGAGGGAGCTCTCCTCCATCTCTATACGTATCAAATCTTCCTCTTAATGCTTAAATTCTTAGTTTTCTCCTTTGTCCTTCTCCCTCGCTCTCTCATATCTTCCTTTTTCTTTTTCTAGTCATCCTCAGTCAAGCAACGGATTGTGTAAAAAAAGATCAAAGAAATTAAAATGTTTTTAAAAATATATTGTTCAACAAAATCTGACCAACCCAATCTGATTAGCAGGTACAATCAGGGTACAAAAATATTTTTCTTCAACTGAGACAATTGGGTAAGGTAGGATAGTAACCAACCCAACCTGAGTCAAGCAACTATTTATACAAATCTTACAACAACTAACCACATCCACAAATCAACTCGATTATTGGTTCAATCAACCATAACCCAGCCTTCTTGCAATACTATGCTTTCATCAATTAATTGTAGATTTGGACCATACTTGAATGACTAAAGATTCCACAATAGTATAACTTGTCAAGACAAATTCCTTCCTAGAAATTCCTTTTCTCTTCTTAAATCTATCAGTAGAATTTATTCATCACATCTAAGTTGGATTTCTAACATAGACACAATATAGAAGAATATATTCTAACATAGGACAACTACAGTTCCAACATATGAATTAACCAACAAAAAAGGAGAAGTCCAGAACATTAAAACATGTAAATATAATAAGGGAAAGCTGGAAAAAACAAAAAGGAAACATACTTGTTCAAAGGAATATGTTCAAATGGTCCACTTGTGGGAATGGTTCCACAAAGATTATTGTTGGAGACATCCCTGCAATACAAAGTCATCTTTGTCTCATTAAGCAGCCATGAGAGAGTTTAAAGCACTATTTCATTAGCTTGGAAAAATAAGCATTTCACTTACACAACTTTAAGGCTTGGAGTGCCAACAAGCTCCCTAGGTATTTTCCCAGTTAATTGATTGTCGTTAAGCCGTCTATCCATTAAAAAAAATTTATATGACCAAAAGTTCATAGATAAGAAACAATTAACTAGTTCAGATATTCAGGTCAGAAGCAGAGAGGCAAAGTCCCTAAAAGCTCAGTTCTAATGGATAGATATCAAAAGTGATATGCCAATCAAACTCACAAGAACACCAAAGACTTTAACTTTCCCAATGATGGAGGAATAGTCCCCGAAATATTGTTGTTATACAGGTCCAAGCTAATTAGGCTCTTTAAGTTGCCAAGCTCCACAGGGATGCTCCCTTGGATGTTGTTTTTGTAGAGCTCTCTACAAACAAGAAAAAAGAAATTTACCATTAATAGATAACTTAAAGCAGCGACAACAGCATAAATGATGAGATTACTGTACCATTTAAATTCAGAAAAGACAACTGTATCTGAACCAAGTAGGAATCATAGAGGAAACAGAACCTAATAACGATGGGCCTCCAGCAAGAGAAATGGGAAAAAAAAAAAAAAGGGTAAAGGTACTTACAAATATTGTAGGTGTTCAAGTTTCCCAAGTTCAGGTACAAGATGACCAGACAAATTAGAATTTCCGAGGTCCCTGTAGTAAAACACCATATGATTAAAATAAATAAATAAATAAAAGACACAAGTCAACAAACATCATCAATACGACTAACACAAGATTGTGTTTCATCGCTTGGAACACTACAAACTACTCTAACTATCCATCCATGAACGAAAATTAATTCCTAGATTTCACTATCTAATGCAAAAACACAGCTCATCATCATGCTTTACAAAGCTACCACTCTGGGTGAAAGTTAAACGCCCATCAACAATAATTACTTTATCAATTTCACCATCTACGACACAGACCAACTAATCGACATGAGATTCAAAAAAATCATTTCGTTTCGCATATAATAGAAATTAAATGACCATCTACCACTCAAATGCAACCAGTTGACATGAGATCCAACAAAATCATTTTAATTGAAAAAGAATACAATTGTAGCTACCACTGAAAGAAATTAGATGTCCATCAACCAAACCTTTTTCCAGAATTTCACTGACTACCACACAATATCAACCGATCAACACGAGATTCAGCAAAAATCATTTCATTCCCAAAGAATTGAAGTAATCCACCACCCAATCCAATCCAAAAAGAAGAAAACTAAAAGATGACCGAAAACTCACACTCTGGTGACTCGATTGTCTTGATTGCAGGTGATGTGGAACCAAGTGCAGGGGTTTACAAGAGTTGGATCCCAACTCTGAAGCACGTTGTCAGGGTCCAACAAACTCCGCCTAAACGTGTAAAGAGCGTCTCCCTCTAAGTTCGAAAACGCCGAAGGAAAGAGAAGAACGATTAGGGTTAGCACAACCACCTTCAAGCTCTCGATCATGGCCATCGCGCCTCTGCAAAGGATAATTCGCGTGGAGCCTTTGTTCTTCGTCTTCTTCTCCCTTTAGAATTTTTTTCTTTTTTTTTCTAGGGTTTTGTTTCTAATCCTCTAACAATTCGAAGAAGATGAAGGAGAAGAACACGAGTCAAAGGGTGTTTTGTTTCTCTTTTTGTCGTTAGATTCTAATTCCAGGCACTACTGACTGAGGAGCGAATCGGCTTTGGAAATGACCCCCGTGTAAACCACGGTCGCGGTTATATATACTAGTTCAACTAGAAGTGATAAATCCAGGAAGAATTTTGAATCTGCAGGTTGTCATGAGGAATGATTCCCTGGTTCCCCGTAACGTGAACAGAGATGCATTCGACAGTGTCGATTGGTTTGTATGAAACAATCTAATGATCTTTTGGGCCCACTCTGCTTTTGTCTCCCAATTTCGCATTCTCTCTGTCGTTCGATCTTGACCCTTGTCCACAGCGAGCATGCCCATCTAATTATATTTTTTCAAGAAGTTTTTTTTAAAAAAATAACAGATAATTCTACAATGAGTTTTTTATTACCAAACTTTATTCTTGCAAAAGTACCATATTCTCTCTTTTTTTCTACCCCTTTAAAATTTATATTGTACGTTTAAAATAATATAAATTATAAAGGTGCACTTACGTAGATTGATACGTGATTCTGATTATTACACAAGTTTAATTTATTTTATTCACTTAAAATCAAAAATAAATAAAAGTGACCTATTTTAAATAATTTGATTTTTAAATTTTTAAATGATATGTCACAAAATAACCTAAAAAATGGGGATAATATAATAAATTTCCTCTATACAATTAACATGGAAGTTAAAAAAAAAAAAATCTCTCTTATTTATAACACCTATAATAGTTTGAATGGTGATTAATCTTAAGATATGTGTCATTGTTTTAAATAAATGGTTAAACTGAGATTTTAGCTTATAAATTTTGGCTAATTGAGTTTTTCGCTTCATGTATTATTTTGAGACGTTTTCGTATATGAGCCGGTGAACTAGTCAACGATAAATAGCCCTACTCACTAGCACACCACAAGATCGAACTGCACTCATGCCCTGTATCAAATTGACTGCCCTGGGCAAGGAATACGTTGTAGAAAATTTTATTAAAAAAAATGTGAAGCATTTGTCAAAGAAATGACCCCAGTGGTACCTCCATTAATGATAATTCAAGAAAGGTGTTTGGCTTGTAGTTGTGTCCAGATGCGGTAGTCTCATCAATTGACCTTTTTTTGGCTATAAATTAATCTATTGAGCTTAATGGGGAACACAAACTGGCTCAAAGTCTTTCATTTTCTTGGAGTAAATTTCAACATTGGACTTCACAGTAAATAATTAGTGCCCCTTGGACTACAATAATTTCATAATTTGACGCAAGGACGCAAGTTGTTCCACATTAAAAAATAATAATAATAAGAAAAAAAAAAAACAAAAAAAGGTTACGCGTATGCGCAACATCTTTAAATTCTCAAAGGTATTCATTTAATAATGGTTCCAGTAGACTAATTAAAAGTAATCTTGACCAGGAGATGGCAGTGGTGTATTAGCCCGGTGCAGCATGAAAGGTCCAAGTTAGGTAAGGGCAAGAAAACTGGTGAATACATACATCTGTGAGGCACTTCTTTAGGACGGTACCAATTTTGTCTGTTTTGTAATAGTAGTTTAGTAAGTTTTTAAGGAGCCTGACAACTCATATATAAGCGCATCGAGCGGATGGGCAAACTGCCCCAGTAGTAAAAAAAAAAAAAAAGAAAAAGAAAAAGGCGTTGAGCGCTCAGACTGTACCGAACGCTCAACGTCCACCATACACGCATTAAAGATGTCAGAAGTGAAAATATGTGTTTAAGGGCACATTACTTCTATTTTTGTTTTTCAAATAATAATAATAATAATAATAATTGAAGGCAAACTATTTTGATTTAAAGTTAATACTAAAATACTAATTTCTTTTTTAATTCATTACATCATTTTTACTCATATTATATGTTATATGCACACTTAAAAAAAGTTTTAAAAATAAGTAATTCATACCATTTCGGTGTTATTGCAAAAGCTTCATGTCATATATAAGGTAACACTACTTATTTACATCAAAATCGTGTACACTCAGGTAATTAGTTAGAGTCATTCAATTCAATATTATCTCTAGTGCACCATTAATTTAGCCATACTTTATACATAATAACATAAATATACCTTTCTTATTGAATAAGTGTCTGAAATCTTAGGTTACTAATTTGCAGAAAACTGAGTGATGCCAAACTTTTTTGAATAATATTTAAGAAAATGGCATACATGATAGGACTCCTCGATGGCCACAAATAAGTCTAAGGATTGATTTAAGAGTATCTCATTATATTTGTAGGGTAGATAGAGTAAAGATTGAATGGATGTATGTATGTCCAATATCACATGTGTGGACCAAAAAAATAAGTTGTCTACCGTTTGTTTTGAAGGTGACAAGCACTTGACCAGAATATGGGCCCATGTAGCGTGGGATAGGAAGAGAGGAATCCAACCAACTCCACTCAATCTTAGTGGAGCTGTTGCTTTGGAATTTGTTCCCTTTTCTCCTTTAGACTAACTAAAATAATTGAATGATGCGATTGGAAAAGAAGAGCATCAAGCATTGACTTCATTGCAAGCCCTTTCTACATCTCACATATATGTTCTAAAGAGGATTATATCTTTTTTATGCATGGTTGGAGTATTTGGCAATTAAAAAAAAAAAAATTTACTGTTATTAACTTATTATTTTAAGAACATTTCTTATATAACTATAATAATCATACAACTATATATTAAATGAAACGGGCAATACATATCAAAGGTATATATATACACGCCATTCAATTTTTATTCATTTGATTATTTAAATAGCTCATAATCAAATTTTGGTATATAAAATATATGCTGCTTGACAATTAAAAATGTACTTTCCAAGTCATTAAATATTATTTATTAGATGAAAATGAAAGAATTTATAATCCTAATCTACGTAGTAATATGATTTTGAATCCATTTAATTTGAATTAGTATTTTATTTGCAAAATTTTTGTTTAACCAAAACAACAAATTTGAAGATAAATTTTTTATATTTTGATACGAAAACAAATCGCTTTTAGAAAATGATAAAATTTAAATATAAAACTTTTAATTTAAATTATATTTTGTTTTAGGAATGTAATTAGGTAACAAATCTTATGAATTTTAGAATAACATTTCATATGGAAGCAAAAATACAGCTCCGGATATAATGTGGCCTAGCCCAAGCAAGGACCCGGTCTAAATAGTCTAGTTTGGGTTTAAAGCAAGATGAGGCTTGGTTGCAATTGTTTTGTTTGGGCTTAAAGGAAGATTGGGCTAGGCTGAAAGTTGATCCAAAACCCATCGACCGCGGCCTGTAGCTACTACTGTCAATGTACAACCAGATAGACCACGGTATTTATATTAAGAGGAAATTACAAAAATAGTCATATATTAAAAAATGTTATAAAAAATATTTGATAAAGTTTCAGTTGTATCATATATGTTTAAATATTATTAATTCATCTATTTCAATGCCAAAATAGTTGTTAACTTTTAACCAATGCTAAAACTTTGGCTATTTACACTCTGTTTCCATTTCTGAGATTTAAGTTCCTAAATCAATGAAAAAATTGCCAGTTTCCTTTGATTCCAAATTTTCTCATTTCATTGTACTAATGAAGAAGAAGAGCAGTAACTTTGAGCAGAAGTTTGTCGCATCTCCTTCAAAAATAAAGCTTTGTAGATTTAATTTATCACCATCGCCTGTGATTTCTCCAAAACGAAGTAGAGTTGCAAAGAAGATCATCAGAAATGATTTTTCTATAAAAAGTTCGTAGAAATGTGTTTCTAAGAATATCTCATCTAAACGACTAACCAAAAATTTCAATTCTTTCCACCTTCATCCAAAACATAATAATAAAAATAAAATAAAATAACCAAACTACCCATATATAAAGCACCAATAACACTTCACACCCACCATTCTCACACAAAAATCCTCCCTAAACCCTACATCTCTTCTTCTCCCAAAATTTAAATCTAAATATTGAGCAAGTTTCTTCTTGTTATAATCAAACATTAGAGACATTACACTCATTTTTTGATAGTTTAAAAGCTTTCAACCCATTTTTCAATCTAATTTGAAGAAAAGAAAAAATGGTGAATATCACGAAGAACAAGCTACTTGTTATAGATCCAAAGGTGAAGGAATCGTATAATAAGCAATTTTATTTATCTTTGACAATTAATAGTCATTCAATATTATAAAAATAGGCAAAAAAAATAAAATAAAGGGTAATGTTGTTTGGGGTTTAATATTGTCAAAATTCATCCCAAAATGATAATAGTCAATTTTTTTTATTTTTCTAATAAAGGCTCAGAAATTCGTTGCTAATAGTCATTTTTCTAATTTTTTAGGCTTTTCAAAAATATCTTAACCCATAAACCATGATCAACATGAGAGGATTTTCAATCACAAGAATCTCGCCAAAAAAAAATCAATCTTGTGGAACCACCAGCAACACTTAAGGCTAATCATGCAGAATGTAGATTCTTGCTTAATAGTGTGATCTTATGTGTGGTCAACATCGTACATACATATACAAATGAATATCATAATGTATCATGTTTCATTTTTTTCATGTCATCAGTGTAATCATAAGTTCATTTATCATGTCATGCCAATATTTATACATTTCATTATGCATCTATTTTCATGTATTTCAAACATTTGTGCATCTTAACTTGAGCATATTTCCAAGTATATATATCAATATAACCATGGTGCTTGCATCAACCTTCTCACATATATGTGTTACACCGTATGTTATACACGAATCATACCTTTGGTTATAGGCATCAAAAGAATCATGTTAACACTCATTCAATGATCAAACTACAAACATTTTCATGTATAAATCATATCAATTGTCATGCAAATAAATAAATCAAGCATGCATATTTATCAAGACATGTTAACTAGACCGCATCCAAGGTCAGTTATCATAATCATTGTACATATAGGCCTAAGTAGTTAGGAATGCACAATGTCATCATCCCCACCTGTGGTGTATCTCCAAAAATAGCCTGTTCGCTTTAAACTTTATCCCTCAATCGATGCATCTTTGATCTCACCAAAGTATAAATAGAATACAAGTTTTCAATAGTTCATGTTTTAAATCTAATTATCATCTCCTATTTAGGTTTTTTTTATGTCAAAAACTCTTCTTTGAACTCATCATCGAGCTCCCTAAATCTGGAACCAAAACTTGGGCACAAAATTGAACAAATTGAGAACCTGTCCTCAGAAAATTTCTTAGAGCAACGCGTTGATCTATGTTTTCCAAAACATGGAGTTCATGTTTTAGCCCTATTTTTGGTGTATTCCTCGGGTCTTTCCTTGTGGTTTGATTTTTTTTTGGTTGTTAGGTTCATTCCCAAGCAAAGTACCTAAGACTTGGACACTTGATTTTGTGGGATTTGAGGATAATTAGAGCATTATCCTTCCAATGATAGTGCATAACAACTTCATCACTTGGTGAAATCCATAGCTTTGGTCATCAATCGATTTGGGTGTCTTGGGCTATTACTTCACACTGTCCTTATGACATTAGGATCAGGGTTTTGGCTAGGATCCACAAGCATATATAGCCATGGGTTGTGTGTTCCATAATCAGTATGAAATTTTTTTCTAACCAGTGTGGAAAACATGCTCAAACTGAAAGAGATAGGCAAACATATCATGCATGATTTTCTTCGTTGATGCAAATAAAAATGAGAAGGGGTTAGAAATGGTTACCACAAGCCTTGAGCAAAGTTCTCTCAACCCTCCAAGTGTTTCTTCCTTTTCCACTCTCAAGTGCACCCTCATGCAAAGTCAAGTTGTCAAATGTGGCTCTTCTCCGCACTTAATAAATTTATAGGCTTGGGAGGGAGAGTGTGCTTAAAGATGACTCTTTCCCACACTTAATAAATTTATAGGCTTGGGAGGGAGAGTGTGTTCATTCAAGGTTGGAAGAGAGATGTATGGTGGCTTCTCTTAGAGGTATGGACTCCCCTCAATCATGATTTAGGCATGCAAGATTGCTTGAGTGAGAGAAGAAAGGTTGATTGGTGGATAAGCCGCCATTAATGTATTTACTGTTCGTGTTTAGGGTGATCTTAGCGGAGTGGACAACTTTGGAACATAATTTGTCGGCACGAGAGATTTGTTCATAGGAATGTTAGAAATAATTGAAATATTTCAAGTATGCTCTTCAAGGATTGAGTCATATGGCACCATCAAGACCTTTGAATTGGTTCATATCTTGAGAGAAAATAGGGTACTCGACCATGTTCAAATAGCATAGTGTTGCATGGATGCAACACATTACATGACTAGGTAGGTTCACCTTCTTGGTGTCCCATAATGCAAAGCGTTACTGGTCATTTTTTCTTCCACTTCCCATGTTTACCTTTTGGGTCTCCATTACTAAATTCTAGTTAATTCATTTATTTTATTTTTAATTTATTTATTAATTATTTTTCATTCGCATTTAATTGCAGTTTATTATGTTTAAAATTTTTGGGGTTTACATGACAATTGTTAAATTAGTCAAAGACTATCAATACAACACTTAATGAATATATATTACAAAATAAATAATAAAATAATATATTAAATCATTTTAATATACTAAATATTACATTTTCACCCACGAAAAATATGATATGGTTTTCAAATTCATATTTTATAATGAATATTTCACTTCCATTCTAAAATGTTTTTATCAACTTATATTTGCAGTATATGTTAACTAATATGATTTCAACGTGTTGTCTCAGGTAAGGGGATTTCTTATTCGAAAGGAAGTAGACTATTCAACAATATAATAAATAGAATTAGACATTTTATTTATATTGTAATAAAGAATTTAAAAGATTAAAAACAAAAGAATGAATCAATGAAATGTTGATTGGTCCTCATTGGAAACTTAAGTATGGAGTAGATCTTTCTAGGTTAAGGGTTTTCTTAAAAAAAAAAGGAAAACGAGAAGCCCTCGTTTTATCTTTGTTTGATGTAACTACTTGAGTCGAATGAGAGGAAACCTTTACGTTCGGATTTTAAGAGAAAGAAGGAAATCTTATAGGAACCCATCCCAATCTTTCTTTTACTAGGCCTGTAGCTAAAAAAGCTGCTTTTTTACAATTACGGGGTTCATTTGAATATGAAATCTAATCCCAAAAATATAGCATCCCACTCTTTTTTACTATCAAAAGCTTTGATACATTTTGAAATCGAGAAACTGTGATTGGAGCAAGTGCCATTAGATAACTATTAGCCAATTGGATTTGATGATTTTTCTAGTTATCAAAATAATGAGTTTTTAAGCGACGAACACCGCTATAATCGTGACATGGTATAACATAATTTAATTTATTTTTATATTCCTTATTAAATTTATTTGACATTAATTTTCTTTTTGTTGTTGACACAAATTCAAAAAAGATATTGACATAAAGACCTTCAATAGGATCAAAATAGCAACCAAAATGATGATGGCACGAAAGCACTCGTACTTTTATTTGAATGAAAAAATTCAAATGCACATTGTTAACGTTAATCAATAATTTATAATATATAATCAAATGATCATTATAATATTTCTTTAACAAGCATATTTGTTTTAAGAACTGGTAGTGATAATCTAATTGCGAAAAATACCTCAAGGTTATATAAACACATTTTTGGTCGTGTAGACTCTTGCTAGTTTACTATTCCTTGTATCTCTTTACGTAGGACGCCCAGTTGATGCTCAAGTTAGAAAATAGTTGAAGTATGATAGAATTACTTAATCAAGTTTATCTAAAAGTGCAACATTACTCTCACAGTTGTAACAACAGTCACGTCATCACCAACCGTAGCAATAATCACACCATCACCAGCCGTATCGACAGTGACGTTGTCACCAACCGCAGCCACAGTAACTGGTCGCAACTACAGAAACTGATGGTTATTCATCCGTTGTTATCTATAATATCTATAGATAACAATGGAATAAGCAATTGAAGACCTTATTTGAGTTTTAAGAATTATTAGATATTGTGAAGAATGAGTTTGTTGATCTCGGTGACAACGTACCAATTAATCAACATGATATGGTACATGACAATAAAAAAAAGGATAAAAAAATTATACTTTATACTTTAAACTCTTGACGATGTAGCATTTGAGAAGGTACAGTGAGTATGTAATAGCCAATAATTTTGTACGAAACTCGATGAACAAAACAATTCGACTTTGAAAAATTTATAACATTTTTAGTATAAATTATGCATATTCAAAAGAATAAAATAAAATTAATCAAGAAATTATATAAAAAATTTGGTGCAACTTTAGGATATTCAAAAATAAATACTAGAAATGTACCTAAAATGTGTGTGTGTGTTAAATATTTCGTGCATATGTGAATTCGGCAAAGTTGCACACGCGCGTGAAAATTAAAAAAAACAAAACAAAATGAAAAAATGCAAAAAAAATTGCGAAAAACCCTAAACCTATTGCTTCAACCCTAGCCGCTGAAATGCAACAAATATGAAAATTTTTCTATCTGAAAACACCCAAAAATTATGGGAAACGGGGTATTACAGAGCAACTACAACAAAAGAAGTACTATATATTTTAGAAAATTCCTTCAAAGGTACATATAAAGCCTAAAAAGTATGTCTACAAAGTTTGAGAGGTCAATTCGAATTGGTTTAGATGGAAGACGTAGAGTCTATTGAGGCTTACATTAACTGAGATGAATCTATTCGCACAAAAGTAAAATTTGCTAATGACAGTAAAATCTCAGTTATGGGAAAAGGTCGTATTCTAATCAAGTTAAAGAATAGTGATCATCTATATATTTTGGATGTCTTTTATGTTTCGAATATGAAGGATAACCTACTTAGTATTGGGCAACTGCTGGAGCAAGGTTACTATGTGCAAATGAAGGATAACCACTTAACCATGCTCACCAAAGAAGGTATTATCATTCTTCACCCTCTTTTGAAGAACCGTTTA
This sequence comes from Tinospora cordifolia, assembly GCA_030144865.1. Classification (NCBI taxonomy): domain Eukaryota; kingdom Viridiplantae; phylum Streptophyta; class Magnoliopsida; order Ranunculales; family Menispermaceae; genus Tinospora; species Tinospora cordifolia. Next base: position 19,644 of record JAJIYU010003822.1, read on the forward strand.
TTTAAAATAGAGCTTAAGAATGATAGTTACCCATGTTTTCAAACTATTGTTACTGATGAGTGATGGTTGTAGCATTCGAGATACGAACACTTGAATTTTAGAAGTGTGAAACTTCTGGCTTAGAAATAATTGGTTAAAGGATTGCCAATTGTTAATCATCTTGAACATTTTTTGAAGATTGTATTCTTGGCAAACAACATCAACAACCATTTGCAAGCTCCTCCTCTTGACGCTACTTATCTTCTAGACGTGATTCATTTTGATGTCTGCAGTTCAATGCATACTACCAATAATAGAGGAAACGAGTATATTTTTCACGTTTATCGATGACTATAGTAGAAAATTTTGGGTCTATTTCTTGGCTAATAAATTTAATACTTTTGCCTACTTTCAAAAATTTAAATTTCTTGTTAGAAAGTAGAGTGATTGTCACATTAAGGTGTTACGCACTTATAGTGGCGATGAGTACACTTCTAAAGTCTTTAATGATTACTGTACAGTACAAGGAATCAAGCATGAGATTATAACTCCCTACACACTACAACACAATGGTGTTGTTGAGCAGAAGAACTGAACGATTATAGATATGATACGAAGTATATTAAAAGTCAAAGGTATTCCACACACTTTTTGGGCTGAGCTGTTGCATGTTCTGCTTATTCGCTAAATAGATCCCTTACAAAAGCACTTTTCCATATCACTCCTGAAGAAGCTTGGAGTTGATACAAACCAAATGTTACACCTACGATTTTTTGGATCTATTGCATATGTACATGTTCCACACACTTCTAAAGGCATAAAGATCATCTTTATTGGGTACAAAAGTAAAAAATTTTCTGGGTAGCTTATACAATCCTACCACTAACGTAGTTATAGTGAGTAGAAATGTTCTATTTGATGAGCAAGATGCTTGGCGTTGGGATGTTATAAACCATGACATTAAGACCCCTGCAGTTATTTTATTTTATTTTTTATGATGAAGCATCTACCTCTACTAGTATTCCTCTAAGCACTAATGCACATGGAGTTGCCCCTAATAATAGACCGCAGCGTATTATCCAACCATCTGCTAGATTACGAGATTCTGAAATTTATTTTGATACTACCACTGATGATGATGGTAACTTTGTTCATTATGTTATGTTTGCTAATTCTGATCAAATCATTGTTCATGAAGCTATGAAAGAAAAACATTGGGTTGCTGCCATAGACCGCTAGATTCATTCTATTGAAAAGAATGACACTTAGGAGCTTGTTGATATTCCTAAAAGTGATAAGGCCATTGATGTCAAATGGGCCTTTAAGACCAAAAGGAAGTCGAATGGTGTCATTGATCGTTATAAAGCATAAGTTGTGACAAAAGTTTATGAATAGAAGCTTGGCTTTGATTATCAGGAGGTATTTGCTCATGTTGCTCGTATTGAGACAGTAAGATTGTTGTTTGTTATAACTGCTCAGAAACATTGGAAGATCCATTGGATGGATGTGTAGTCTGCCTTCTTGAATGGATATTTAGATGAAGAAGTTTATGTGAAACAACCAGCAGACAATGTGAAACAGGGATTTGAAGATAAAGTCTACAAGTCGAAAAATGCTTTGTATGAACTGAAGCAAGCTCATCGAGCTTGGACCAAAAGAATTGATCAGTTCTTTTATGCCTATGGTTTCCAAAAGTGTGGTTCTGAACATACATTATATGCCTCTATGTTAATTGTATGCCTCTATGTTGATGATTTGGTTTTTATCAGCAATGATGTCACCATGATTTAACAGTTCAAATGGGTTATGATGGAAGAATTTGAGATGACTGACATTGGTTTCATGTCATATTTTCTAAGCATTAAGGTTGACTAGTGTGATGATGACATTTTTATTAGTCAGCATAAATATGCCTTAGATATTTTAAAGAAGTTTAAAATGTCTAACTGCAACCCTGCTTCCACACTTGTTGAAGTTGGTACAAGATTATCAAAGAAAATTAATGAAACACCTGTTGATTCCACATATTTCAAAACAATCGTTGGCAGTTTGCGTTATTTGACTTGCACACTACCAGATATTTTATATGGCATTGGATTGATTAGTCGATTCATAAAATTGTCTAATCAATCTCATCTTGGTGTGACTAAATGTATCCTACGTTACATCAAGGGTATATCTGATCATGGATTGTTATCTTCTAGTACAATAAACTCTAATCTTTATGGATGTTCTAACAACGACTAGGGTGGAAATCATGATTATGGAAAGAGTACATCTGGATATGCATTTTATTATGGTTTTACTGCATTTTCATAGTCCTCCAAGAATCAATCTATTATTGTATTGTCAACATGTGAAGCTGAGTATGTTGTTGCTGCTTCCACTACTTGTCAAGCTATTTGGTTAAAAAATCTATTGCAGCAAATTCACATTTCTATTAATGGACCTACATTGATTCATGTTGATAAGGTGTCAACTATTGATTTAACAAAGAATCAAGTTACTCATGGTAAGAGTAAACATATTGATATGCGCTATCACTTCTTGCGTGATTAAATACAATAGAATATTGAATTAATTTATTGCTAGTCTGAAGATCAAGTTGCAAATTTGTTCAATAAGCCTTTGAATATTTTAACATTTTTTAAGTTAAAAAATGCATTAAGCATGAGCAAAATCTGAATTATGAGGAAAAAATTAATATAATTCAGGTGATTTAACTTATGGGGGATGATAGAATTACTCAATCTAGATTATCTAAAATTGCAACATCACCCTCACAGCCATAGCAATAGGTACGTTATCACCAACTGTAACAATAGTCATACCGTCACCAATCGTATCAACAGTGACGTTGTCACCAGCCACAGCTATAGTAACTGGTCACAGCTACATTAACCAACAGTCGTTCATCCGTTGTAATTTATAATATTTAAATATAATAAAAATTTATAAATACCATGTATGAAATCCAAATCGTAAGTGACAAGAGAAATAAGAAAAAAAAAAATTGAGAGAGACCAATAAGATTAAAAGAGGTTTTCTCCATCCAGGTAGGCTAAACAAGCAGTCATATAACTCACAAGCGAAAGAAATTGTATTGCCTTATAGCATGAGCCCATGAATATCAATAGCTTTGCAACCTGAATCGTTACTATTATTTGTTCATTTGCTGCCTCAGTCATCAAGGCCTCTTATCCAAAGAATAGCCGATTAAAATCTAATGATAAAAATAAAATGTAGAGAAAGATGTAAAATAACATACATGGACACAATTAAAAAAACAAGATATAACTATTTATAACTAAATATTTATATGTAATTTAACTTGTACATAATAAATGGTTGTAATTTAACTTGTACAATTAAAAAAAAAAAAGGACAAAGCTGATTTAATTATTATAATTATATTATATATGATTATAATATGATTATTTATTTGTGTGTTAGCGAGAGTTCATTAATTATATAGAAAAAAATTATAACTTTATGAATTAAATTAGTCAAATTTCTATGTTTGTTGAAGACAAGAACAAAGCAGTAAGACAAGGACATATACTGACAGCTATGACGTGGGTCTCAATCAATCCCTTCCGGTCCATTAATTTATGAGTAAAATGGAGAAAAAATATTCTGTCGACAAAATAATAACAATAAACAAAATTTCCAAGCCGCCGGAATCTGCCACGTTGATGCAGTCGATCAGCACCAGATAAAAACATTTCTTCTTAAACGTATACTTAAAGCGTCAAATCATTCTGCGGATCGTCTCACGTGACACGTACGCATGCCGATTTGTGGTGTGCCACCAGATCATTCCGCGGGCTTAGCAAATATTTATTGCATGTGAATGATTCGTACGCACGGATGCCAGTCTATACCAATAAGCCAATTTAAAAGAGTAAACGGCCCATTTTCGGCTTTTTTCACGGAAAATATAAACAAAGCAATTAAAATGAAACTTTTTTTTTTTTTTTCATTTGTTTCTTCTTAGAACTTTTTTTTTAAGCAATTAAAATGAAACCTAATTTGTTTCTGATATCTTCTCTATTTAAAATAAATGTGGTCTAAAGAGAATTATTACTGTAATAATTTAAAAATAAATAGAATGCATAATCTTAATTATTTTGTGATAAAATTTTCAAATATATTATACCCGAAATCTATTTTCTTACTCCTTCACCTCTTTTCTTCTTTGTTTCTTTTAAATATTAGGTAGATCATTTGGGTTTGCTAATCAATTCACTAGGCCAAACTATTTATGTTTATGTGAGTCGATAAACTCAAATTTTTTCAAATAATAATAATAATAATAAAGGAAAAAAAGAATAACGAAGAAAAAAGGATGACATTTGTGATGGAGATATTTTATTAAATTTATAAAAAAAAAAAATTGACTAGATAACTATACACCCTCATCAATAGATATCAAAAGTTCCCATTTCAATTATTCAATTAATCATTGTGTTGAAAGGTAATCATGAACAAGAGGGCAATAAGTGTAACAAATCATATTTTTGACATTGAGTCTATATATTCGACATGTATTTATATATATATCAATTAATAAATTATAAATAAAAATATATAATTTTATAATAATTATATAAATTATGATTTTATGATATTTGTATAAATTAATATGTGTGATATTTCGACAATGGTATTAATTAATGTGTATATTAAGTAAAAATTGATAGTAATAATAATAATAATAATAATAATAATAATAATAGTAATAATAATAATACAAATACATTAATTAGTGAAATACATAAATATATATATATTTATATATTTATATTTATGGTGATATGAGGATATGCAATTATGTGAGCACATGAAATAAGATAGATTCCATAAAATGAGATGATATATATATAATAAAAAAGATAATCATACTTTGTTGGATTATGATAATGAAAAGATAAATGGGATAAATGAAATAATAATGAGGTGAAGATAAGACCAAATAAAATGAGGTTATCTCTTCGTTAATGGGTGGTTGGATCCACCTTAAACCCATCCCACCAACAACTCTAAATATGCCATCTCCAATTCATTTCGTGCTCATCAATACAATCTGAGAAATCCAAGAGAAAGGAAAAAACAAAAAAAAAAAATAGAGAAGAAAAGAAAGAAAGAAAAAAGAGAAAGAAAAAGAAGAAGAAAAGTAAAGAAAAGAGAAAAAGAGAAGTTGCACACTTTCAAGGATTTGACATTTTGAGTAATTTATTTTTACCTCTTTTCAATTCAAAATTATTATAGAAATGGTGAATTACAGTTTTTATAGTGTAGTTTTCAATAAATGTATTAGTTTACTATGCGACCCAAAACTATGATGTATTTTTTTTAAGAATAAAACTATACAATACATATATTATTTGTATTTATTTAGGCCTTAAAAATTTATATGGTAGTTGAAAGTCGACACATAGGAGATATATTCATTAACACTGAAATTTTAGTTGGTAGGTACCGAAATGTCAAAAAAAAATTATAAACTCAATGACACTAAAACTAAAAATTTTGGAGGTCAATTGATATATTAAATTCGTATTTATGCGATTTGATGATTAATTAATAAATATAAAAAAAATGTATATTGGGTAAAATAATGTTAAATAATAGAAAAAAATTTATATAATATTATATAACATTATGAAATACTTATTAGAAAAAATGTGTAACATAGAAAACAATTAAAGTTTTCCTATTTACTGTATTGAACCGCTAAATTGATGAAAATGGTCGGTTACTATCTATCAAAAGTGGGACACATTTCAACAATACATGTTTTTGGTATTTTGGGTCCTTTTAAGGGTTTATTGGCACAAATTAACCTTGTTGACCCTGTAAATCATACAATTCAACGAGCACTAGGCTTGATTACAATTGATTATACTGACCAAAGTTGACAAAATATATAATTGAACCATAATTGACCAAGTTAATCCTTTGGTTAACCAAAGACCATAAAGTTATACTTGAGCCAAGTTTCATGTAGATATTTAGAAACTACGTTAATCACGCAGGATCAAGCGTCGATGGGACACGACCGGTCACTAGAGAAGCACTG
>JAJIYU010003823.1:0-25702 GCA_030144865.1 Tinospora cordifolia
ATAAATATAGTATAGTATATATATACTATTCTATATTTATGTATATACATAAATATAGAATGAGGGACCAATAGATAAATGAATAAACTTTTAGAAATCTCTAAATAATTATTTTATGGTCTACCTAGGCCTCACATCACCTTATAAAGGCTTATCACCTAGTTTCGCCTTTCCACCATTACAACAATGTTCCATGGTGACTTGAACGTGGCCTTGGAATGGGGGGACAATCTACAATCCTTGAGATTTTCATGAAGACCATGTCAATTGCAAATAATACGAGCCCAAAGTGAATTTTTTTTTTTTTTTTTCATGTATAAACCTCCAGGGCCATTTACCAATTGATGCTCTATTCCTCTAGAATAAATCAGCTAGACTAAGACCATGATGTTGAAGATTCATTTTGACCTTATTCCAGCTAACCAGGTCTGAAAGTTTTGTTGCATTCTCATTCTTCCATAGAAATATATATAGTATGAAAATTAGCCGAAGTTTGCAAAATTAACTGAATTAATTAGGTAATTTGGACAATTGAAGCAAAGTTCACAAGTAATTGTAAAATTACAAAATTTTATCAAAATCTTTGAAAAAATCGACAAAGTTTACCTAAAATCAAAATTTCGACTATTGTTGCCAACCTTGCAAGTGTATAGGTTCGCACTAGTATTAACCGGTGAGACTGGATATCGTCCTCAGGGACAAATCGATTTAATACCTTAAATCCCAATTTATTGTTGGTCTTCATTTTATCAAGGCTCTACTTAAAGTGAGTATATCAATTTCTGCATAGAAATCTAGCCTAATGAAAATAATTAAACCTTGTTTAGAAAACTTTATAAAATGGATGTCTTGGATAGTGAATGCCGCTGTATAACCTGTGATTCTCATTTTAGGTCATGAGATGTCTACACTATGAGTTCTAGCACCTGCCATTGAAACCCTTTCTCGAGGTGCTTCAATATCTATTAGAGTTGTCTTATAATGCCCTCTCTCAAGGTGCTTAATCAACAACCTAATATTATGTAATCAAAAGTCCTGTGCAACTCCCTAGATAAGCTAACAACCCTCCGGTCAATCGACTATTCTAAGTCTATATTGTGATAACCACCCGTTAGACCTCTCTCCAGAGTTAGTCTAATGCCTTGAGCTCATCATGTCTATAGCCAATAAATACAAAGCATTAAACATACACAACATAGAATAGTGTTTCTAAATCAATAGCATTAACAAGAGATCACAGTTTATACATTGGTCATTACATCCCAAACAAAGAGAACTAACTAGCTAGACATGAAAGTAATAGAAACATTAAACAATGAAAAAGAAATTTAATCATACTCAAAACTTGGTAAAAATCTTCAATCCCTTCTTGAAACACTGGTTTTTGCCTCTCTTAGCCGTCACAAGTGATATTTTTCGAATTGGGCCTGTTTTGGCTCTAATTACTTCTCCTATTTATAGTCCCGCACTAAAAAACCCTAAAAATACGAGAAACCCGATAATTAGATCGTGTGCCCGCGATCGGTATTATTCTTCAATAAAAACTAGGATTTTCTTATTCTGTCCACTGCGGTCCACTGTTTCTGTCCATAATCCACATTCTGGTTACTGTGGTCACTGCTTGACCGACCGCGGTCACCAGTGAGCTCTGACATCATTATGTTTTTCTTCGGCTACCTCGATCTTCAGTTATCCGACCGCGGTCACTTGATATTTTCTTCATGATTTCCTATTCTTTTTTGCCTTTATATGATGCAATTTCTCCTTTGGCTTCAACCTGAACCTGCAATACACTAGATTTCCTTTCCCAGATATCATTTTCTCATAAAAGAGCTTCAAATATTGAAAACAAAGCTTAAAATGCAATGAAACAATGCAAGTCCCTAAACTACATGCTCATGCTACTAATTATGTAAAACTTCGCCTAATTCTCCTTTTATTTCCTATAAAATGCAATAAATCACCTGTACTAATGTTAGTCTGTTGTGCAACTAACAACTATTTCTGCCAAAAAAAACTACAGAAATTGTAAAAAAATGACATTTTCTTCAACACTATTGGAAGGTGATTTTGGTAGCAATATGGTATAGTCTATGGGAAGAAAGAAATGGTCGCATTTTTTGGACAAATATAATTCAGATCAACACATATGAGAGAGATCCAACATCCTTTTTGCAACATGGATCTCAACGTCTAAGTTAGAGAAGGGTTACAAATTTTGTGAATGGTTTTGTAATGGGGACAAAATTTTACAATCTTGGTAATGTGTTCGGATACCTCCTCCGGTTATAATACTTTCTTATAATAAATAAAGTTTATGTTAAAAAAAAATGACATTTTTTTATGAAAGAATCTATATAGTGCATAGAGATTCGTCTACACAATCATAGAGATTGTAAAAATTAAAAAATCTTTCATTATAAATGAAGAAAAATGAAGGCAAGATATGTACAACTGGCAAGTGCAATCCAAAATAAAGAAGAACAAGTTGTAGCCTCGAGGAGAGATGATAGAGAGAACAAAGAGAAGAAAAAAAAAATAAGATGAGAGCCTAAGAGGAGAGGCATTGAGAGAAGAACGAGAAACGAAGGCCATCTGTTGTAATCGATAGAGAAGATCGAACATACTTGCACTTATAACAATTAGCAAGTCAAAGATCAATCGAACTAGGGTTTATGTTTGTTAGACCATTAGAATTTGACAATAAGTTTCTCTTTCTTTCGTTTTTTTATAATAGTTTTAAGTTAACATACATAATGCGCATTAAATATTGTTAATGTCAAAATATACAGTATTTTTTTAAGACTTTTCTAAATTGACAAATTTTTACAAAAATTCTTTTGAATTTCTCAAACTCTTCGAATTAATTTTAATTTTCAAAGGTAGAAGTTTAAGGTGAAGTTGAATTTTTGTTCCTTGGAAATATCCCATCATTTCAATGAAAGCAGCTACTTGTTTGGGCATGCAATATCTAATCATTAAATATTTAAGACTGGCCTTGACAACATATTTGAGCCAAATGATGTGCACCCGTTCCCCCCGAGGTAAAGAACATTTCCTCCACCTCTTAATGCAACGAGAGACTGTAAATAACAGGTTCCCAGAAACATATGGAGGTTAGGCTGCCTCCAACAGGCATGCCAAGATAGCTGAGAGGCGAAGTTCCAACTGTAACACTGAGAAATTAGGGGCAGATGTGATATCAGTAGCTGGGGTGTTAATACCAGCCAACTGATATTTATGGAAATTCAGTTTTAGGAGAGACATGATGTAGAAGCTTTTAGATATTTTTGTAGCAGCCTCTAGTTGACGCCATTGTTGTTGGAGGTTAAACAGTTGTTTGCAATTTGTATGTTCGAAACTTGGATTTTGTCCTTTCCAACTTAAAATTCTTTTTGAGGATACCTGTCTCCTTTATTCAAGGCTGTCGAGGTCAGTTGCCAACTGATGATAGAGAAATGTGATATGGGTTGTGTAACCCAAGGAGCCTTAATTAATGGAGTTGTAACACTATCTAGTTTACATCATTACTGAACCAGAAAAAAAAAAAATAATGGGACTGCTCTTACTTATATGAGAGTAATCCTTAACACTTCCAATAGAATGGTTGACTAATATACTCTTGTATTCAAGTACCCCCTATCTGATGTCCTAACCGTAATCATCTTTTTTCTTATTTGAATAATAATCTTTTTTCTTATTTGATGTGGGACTGCTCTTACTTATATGAGAGTAATCCTTAACTCTTCCAATAAAATAGTTGACTTATATACTCTTGTATTCAAGTACCCCCCATCTGATGTCCTAACCGTATCCATGTACTTCCTTCACTAATTCTTGTCATAAATTTAGATGCTGTGCAATGGGATGGATCTCCTCATTAGACTGCTTTATTTTATTTTATTTTTTTCATTCATTTATGGTCTATTTATCAAGAAACAATCAAGAGTTCCTTCGACTGAATTTTGTAACCACATGTATCATAATGAATGCTGTCCTATCAATTTTTTTTTTATCATTTGTCAGAAATTGCAAAAAAAAAACAAAAAAAAAAAGTGATCCAAAATCTTAACTGGTGGTCACAATTGCAGCTATTCTTGACATCATCTTTACATGGAAGGCTAGGCACACAATGGACTTCTATGAAAGACTAAGATACATGTTGAAGCCAATCATTGCAGGAATATGGACAATCATCCTCTCTGTTTATTTTGCTGCATCCGAAAGAAATTCTCCTTGTTCTGTCAGACAGTATCAAAGCTGGATCGGAGCATGGTGTTTGTCATCTTATATGGTTACTGTTGCAATATACTTGGCATCAAATGCCATTGGGTTGGTCTTGTTTCTTGTTCCAGTTGTTAGGAGATATATTGAAACATCAAACTCACAAGTTTGCATCATTTTGTCTTGGTGGGCACAGGTAAACTTAATGGACTTCTCTTTTTGTTCTTTAGCGTAGACCTATTGTTTAGTGTTTGTCAGCTAGCTGATTGTGGACACTTAAGGACCTGAACGTTAGCAAATAGAAGTACATTGCTTTCATATGAAACACTTAAAAAACATTCTTGATTTTTATCTTTTACAATCTTTGGGCTTGTGAAAGGACCAATGGATAAGATGTCAACTGTCGGTCTTTTACAAAATTATTACGTTATACTAATCAAGGTACACCTTAAAAATTGTGCACTTTGTGGAAGTTGTGCATGGTGCGATAGAAAATCATGTTTTGCTTGTTGAAATGTTATTTGTTCTAAGGCAAAATTTTACAATGTTTACACCAAGAATATCATTCTTTCTATCTCATGATTCACATCTGTTTTGTTTACGGTAAGTATAACTGGAGGTCTCATCCATTTCCAATACCTACTTTATATATTTGATCACAACCTTGAGTACCAATTTTACATACTTCATAACAACCTTTTTAACGATCTCATCTTCCTCTTCTTTCTTTGCTTGACTATGATGAAGGACCTTCTAATTTGTTTTTCCATTTGTTATTCAAAATCTGTGTCTTGAACATCTAGACAGATGTATGTTTTACCGTTGGATGTTGCTGGTTTGATGAGATTAACTGTAAATTCTAAGTTTAATGCAGATCTTATGAATTCATGAAATTCGAATTAAATTTTTCAAAATCTGCTCTTTAGATGTGATTATTGTCATTGATCATTGATGTAGCATTCTTTTACTAAGGATAAAATATGGTCTATATTGATCCTGTTCAGTCTGCTTCCGAGAATCACAAAGTGTTGGCTTTTTGTTTGAAGTACAATCTTCCAGTTACAAGAAAGATGCCTCACAGTCTCTACATGTCTTCCCTTGTTTTCTCCAAATCTGTATTCCTTAACTGATTTTCTCATCTTGTACACTATGAATTCGCACTCCCCCTTCAGATTTCCTGAATAAATCCTTGCATCTCTTCCAAATGGTCTTCAATGGTTTTCATCGATTTTCACTTGAATTATGTATGGAGTACTTGTGTTAATTGCATGTTTTTCTAGAAGATTAGTTGTAGTGTAAAACAAATTAAACGTTTTTGCTCCAAATAGTTCATTATATGCTTTATAAGAGTATAAGAATCCTCATTGTAAATTTCAAATGGATGAAATGAAGGTGGGCAATCCTTGTATTATAACTCCCTTATGTCATTTTGAAATTCTTTGATTGACAAAATCTAGTAGATTATGTGTAAATTGTAATAGGTATAAATTTGGTGAAGTTGAGATATACTGATATATTTTTCAAAATTAACATGGTCATCTAGGGATTTCTACACTTCAAAACTGTCCACATGATTATTGAAGCTTGAAACTTCTACAAAGGGGTCTGAAACAATGTTTAAATATGGTGGAACTCACATAGAACTCAGGCATTTATCTTTAAAAGGGCCGCTAGGTGTACAAAGGTCCCATCTACACAAGGTCCTGGGAAGGGTTTGGACCACATTTATATTTCTTGTATGTGGCCTTACCCTGTATATAATAGAAAATTGTTTCCACTTTTCTCGATTTTAACCTGTGACCACCTGTCGGCATAAAGGCAATTCTTTATGTTGTACCAATGCTCCCCCTCAAATTCAAGCATTTTTGTCTTAAACTTAAGTTATACAATATTTGTCATTTCTAAAAATTAATAAGTGGTTAGCTCAATTGCAAAGAATCTAGTATGTTATGCTACTAACCTGGTACTAACCTGGAGTCTTTGGCGTATAGGCCAAAGACATAAATTTAAAATAACAATTTTTTTTTAATTAAAATCTAAATGACTTGGAAGGGAATTCCTCACACCATCTGCTTGTGGGTAGTGCATGTTATTGTCACATATCAAGGAAGGAAAAGGAAATCTTGAAGTTTATAGGTTTTGCAAGCCTTTGCTCAATTTGGTTGAAACAAAATTGAAATATTATTTAGGAGCTAGGAAGGATCGGATGTGTCATTGGGAAGAAATCCTTAGGATGCTTTGTAATTGGACCATTAGTTATGGGGTTCTTTATCTTTGAATGGTGTAGAGATTGGAGTCATTATATATAGAAAAAGTGGCGAGTGTTATCAGATGTTATTTTTCTTGGGATGAGTATTTCTCATATTCCTTGTGTTTTAAGACTTGACTTATTAATAACGATTTGTTTCATCTCAACAAAAAAGAACCTATTAGTTTCCAAATTGATTGAATTATAAATATTTGACAAAGGATTAGGACTCCATTGCTTTAAATAATTAACTGTGTGGCGCAAAAACATTGTTGGTAGAATAGTACTCGTAAATAAAAAAAATCAACTATCAAACAAACTACACAGATTAATCCATTGCCAGCTCTCAGGGACCAAGGGAAGGTCGTTTAGACTAACAGACGAACCAAACATACAAGAGGAATCAAGGGAGGAAGACAACAGTAAGGAGAAAGAAAAGATTGCCCCGTTGAATTTTTTTCTAAACCAAATTGAGGCAAACGTAAGAGAGGCCGTTCATATGGAGTAAAAGGGTGGCGTTTGGGGGTTTGTTTGATGGAAATGAAGATAATTAGATGGTACATTAGAGGTTGCAGGTCTAAGGAGTAAATGGGACGTATAAAAAGAGTTATCAACAAAGTTAGGCTTGATATAGTTACATTACAAGAGACAAAAAGAGAGATGATATATAAAGACTTAATCAACAACTTGTGGAGAAGTAGATACATGGCGTGGTTTGCTTTGGCTACAAAGGGTACCACAGGGGTTGTTCTGATGTTGTGCGACACAAGGCCCTTTTAGGTGGTGGAGACAGAGATATTGAGCTACACTATCTCAATCAAAATCAGGAATGCATAAGGTTGGATTTTTTAAACGGCTTATGGATTTTGTGAGAACAAAGATGTTACACCTTGATTCCTAAATCATAAACAAACATATATTAATTTTATGAATATGGACATATACTTATTTCTTTTCATTCATTCACATGTCACAATTGTAAGAGTAACCTTGGAAAGATGAGCGGAGGAATGAATGGCGAGATGAACGGAGGATCAACGGATGGAGATGGGAGTGACAAACTGGACAACAAATGGAAAGAGAGGCAAGCCATCGAGGAAGGAGGAATGGATATCAGGAATCCATATTAGGAAAAACGCACCGGAATGATCAGTCCATGGCCATGAAGAGCTGGAGAAACATTCTCATACAAAGAAAGCACGATAAAGAACACTCAGAGGAAGTTGGCTGGACAATAGTCAAAAGGAAGGATAAACATGCTAGAAAATGACAAAATTATGTGGAACTGGGGAAGACGGTTTCCAGTTACCAAAAAGGGAAACCAAAAGCTCCTGTCTGCAAGAATAGTCAAAACAAAGGTCAAAATAATCAATGCCATGTGAGGAAAATGGGGAACGGGGAATGACAATACGTTTACTTTCCAACAAGGTTCAAATATTTTTCGATTTGTTACACTGGTGACAGCGAGGAGATAATAATCCAAGAAGTTACGAAACAGTGCGTTTTTCACTTCACTTTGGTCAGAGAGGCAATTTGGTAGCTGGAAAGGAAGGTGCAACAAATACTGTCATCTAACGGTGGGAAAGCAAAAACTAATGTGTTTCGTGGCCCAAGATGCAGTTTAGTAATGGAGTTCCTCATTAACAACAAAGGTCGATTCATAAAACGCACAAAGTTCATCAAGGCAAAGATGAAAGTGTGGTAATCCCAGAAGAGTCCACGACGGAAGCATGGAGGTACCTCTGGAAAGCCTTGGATATAGTTGTACAGGAAACTTCAAGTAGACATATGAAACTAGCAGCAAAAGAACAAAAAAGTCAGACACGACCGAAGATGATGGAGGGGGTTCGGGAGGAGGAAAGTAGGAACAAAGGAATCTGGAGAAGGGACGAAGAAGGACAACGCCAACTTCAGAGGAATAAGGTTGTCGACGATGATGACAGACAACAACTCTGAGAGGAGAAGAGAATCTTGATCATCAGAACCTCAGATGAAAATCCATAGAAGGTGGTGGAACGATCAGTCTGGCGGTTACTCAAAAAAAATATTCATTCGGCGATGGGATATAGCAAGGGTATCATCTTCAATAAGGAGGAAAAAGATATCTTGATACTCAGAAAGAACCTATTCCAAATGCTTCTTGGAGGATTCTATATTGAAGAATGGATAGAAGGTTGGAGCGATGAAGAAGCGAAGGTTGCATGCAGAAATAGCTGGATGGGCGTGGAAGGCATAACTCCAGAAAAATGGAGCATCTACACCTTTGACAAAATTGGTGAAGCGTGTGGAGGTTTACTTGACATCGCTCGAGTAACCAAGTCAAATAAATCAATGGAGATGGCGTTTTTACGTTTGAGAGGGCATGATTCAGGTTTCTTGCTTAAAGACTTTGACATTTACGACGATGAAGGCATACAAAATCTAAAATTGGCGGAGCTGGAGCGTAACTGGGCGATGGAGGTGAAAGAGCTGAGGATGTAGATTCTGGAGAAGTTTACGGATGACCATCGGGAAGGTTTGATGTACGCTGAAAAGTGGTGTTTCGGTGGCCCGCGGCAGTAAAAAATCGAAGTCTTGAGCAATGACGAAGAAGGCGTGACTTCTGAGGAAGATGACGTTGATTGGCAGGAGACGACCCATTTTTCAAACGACAGTGCAGAGGACTAGTATAGGAGGTATAGGGTAGGTGGAAATGCTACCACTGAGGAAACGACACTCGGAACAGCGGGTAGCAGAGATGCTAGAAAGATCCATAAAGAATCGGGTCGGGTTTTGAACTGCTGGATTTCGGATAAGGGTACCGTAAGTGGGCTTGTCTCACAAGTCCAATTGAAAGGATCTCTAGATAAGAATTATGAGCTAGCCTGAAAATCTTTTTCAAAAGCCCACGTAGATGGCCAAGGAAGCTGGGCTGGACATCATGTCTCAAACTTGGGTATCAAAACAACTAAGGATCTGGGCCAAAATTCTAAAGTAGACGAGCAACGGACTATCTTAAAAGTCTATAAGAGAGATCCAATAGGAGAAGCCCGGAAGAAGAAAGGAGTCTTAGCCTATTGGGAGGCCTAGTCCATGAAGGACTTGACATCGGACTATGACTCTGATTCTGACTTCCACTCTTACGAGCAGCAATACAGAACAGGGAAATTCTCAGACTCAAAGAACACGGTAGTGGAGATGACAGTCGACAAAGCAAGTCCTTTGAGCGGCACTGATCATGGAGGAGCTGACAACCAAGACCAGGTATGTTTTCACACACACAATTCCTCCCTATCTGAATCTTCTCTGGGATCTGAGGGTTCTGGGCAGAGTTATATACCACCAACACCAAAATCAAACTGGCAGCTTGTTGAGTCCACAAGGATTCAAGATCAAGAAGGGGAAGAAAAAATGATGAACCGTAGAGCGGCAAGTGAGACTTACCACACGACACAACAAGAAGAAGTTGATAGAGTCCGGGACTTCCTTGAATCAATCAATGCGCAGTTGATTGTAGTCCATTAATAGCCGGATAGCTATTCTCAGGAGTGCTGTTTTTATGAAGATCTTCAGTTGGAATGTTCGTGGTTGTGGGCAAAAAGATAAGCGAAGACTTATTAAAAAGACTATCTTTGCCTCTAAAGTCGACATAGTGTCCCTGCAAGACACAAAGAAGTTTTTCATGGATCGGAGCATTGTTGCGGAAGTTTGGAAGAGCAAATTCGTAGAGTGGATCCATCTTCTAGCCATAGGATCCTCAGGTGGCATTTTGATTATGTGGGATAATTGGAATATTGAAGTTATTGAGAAATGAGAAGAATGTTTCTCTATCACCATCAAGTTCATCGACAAAAATGGATTTACAGGGTGTTTCACAGCAGTCTATGGGCCATGTGATAAAGAAGGAAGAGAGGAGTGCCTAATCAAACTATCGGCCATATCGGTTAACGTACACTGGCCGTGGTGTATTGGAGGAGACTTTAATATGGTTAGAAATGTGGAAGAGAAGAGGAATAACACTCTTAGATCCAAAACAATGATAATGCTCGATGAATGGATCCAAGACATGCAGTTTAAGGAGCCGACTATGAAGAATCTGTCCTTCACTTGGAGTAATGGTCGGCAAAACCCAGCTATGTCTAAACTGGATTGGTTTCTATGCAACAGTCAATGGGGAGATAAATTCAGCCACTAGCAATTATGGGGTATTCAAAGATTAACTTCAGATCATCGGCCAATTATTCTGGACACCGAAGAGGTGAAATGGTGCCCTGCTCCGTTCAAGTTCGAAAATGTGTGGTTACAATAGCACAGTTTTCAGAAATTAGTGCATGATGTTTGGATAAATGACTAAAGTCAAGGCTGGGAAGGTTATAGAACCATGCAAAAACTTCAGAACCTCAAATTGAAGTTGAGAACTTGGAGTAGAAAT
The DNA here is from genome assembly GCA_030144865.1 of Tinospora cordifolia. Lineage (NCBI taxonomy): Eukaryota > Viridiplantae > Streptophyta > Magnoliopsida > Ranunculales > Menispermaceae > Tinospora > Tinospora cordifolia. The sequence goes on from JAJIYU010003823.1 coordinate 10,884, forward strand.
CAAAAAAGAAGAAGAGGAGGTCAAACTAGCCAATCTGCTAATTCAACTTCGAAAGTTGGCTAGACATATTGAAAAGGAAGATAAACCTGAATTATGGGATGAACAGAAAAAGCTCTTGGGGGGTCTAGAATGTAATCAGGAAAGGAAATCCAGATAAAAAGCCAAGATAAAATGGGCAAAAGAAGGTGATGTGAACACTAAATATTTCATAGGATTCTATCCATTAGAAAATCTGGAGCAGCAATCACCAAATTGGAGGATAAGGAATGAAACTTGGTGGAATCAAATGATCAGATCCAAGATATGATCATTGCACACTTTTCCTATCTGTTCATGGAACAAAATAACATTAAATGGGGGGTTAATGGTTTGGAATGACATAAAATCTCAGAAGAGGGTAGGAGATGGCTAGAAAGGGAGTTTGAAGAAGATGAAATAAGAGAAGCAGTGTTTAGTTGTGATGGTGTAAAAGCCCTTGGCCCGGACGGCTTTACCATGGAATTCTTCCAAAAATCATGGAATATTATCAAATATGACATTCTTAAATGTTTGAAAGAATTTCTTACCAATGTAGTGGTGAATAGGAAAGTAAATGAGACATGCATATGTCTTTTACCCAAAAAAAATAAATGCCATAAGAGTGGAAGACTACAGGCCGATAAGTCTCACAACTAGTTTGTATAAGATCATAGCTAAAATGTTGGCTAAGCGCTTAAGGACTGTTCTTCCCAAAACAGTAAGTGAGTACCAAATGACTTTTGTTAAAGATAGGATGATCACTGACGCTATTCTCATAGCTAATGAAGTGGTCGAAGAGTATAAAGTGAATAAAAAAGAAGGTCTCTTGTTGAAAATTGATTTAACTAAAGCCTATGACTCAGTTAAATGGAGTTTTCTGGACTTTGTGATGAATAAAAAAGGCTTCGGTGAACAGTGGAGGAAATGGATAATGGCCTGCCTATCCTCGGTCAACTATTTAGTTTTCATCAACGGAAGACCTCGTGGTAAATTCAATGGGTCCCGGGGTTTAAGGCAAGGTGACCCTCTCTCCCCCTTTTTATTCACTGTCATAGCTAATACTTTGACAAGAATCATTGAGAAGGTGAGACAGATGGGAAAGATTTTTGGGATGAAAATTGAGAAAGAGAACATTGAACTCACTCATATTCTTTTTGCAGATGACTGTCTCCTTTTCATTCCCCACAAAAAGGCTGAGTTGGTGGAAATGATGAAAATTCTGCACACTTTTAGTTTTCTTACCAGGATGAAAATGAATGGAAAAAAAGTAATTTATTGGGAATTAACATCAGCCCAAGAGAAGTAGAGTCTATGGCAAATGAGATGCAAGTTTCAAAAGGCACATGGCCTATAAACTATTTAGGTATGCCTCTAGGAGGTAACTCAAATAAATCTCTGTTCTGGGAACTAGTTCTATCAAAAATTAGGAAGAGAACAGTAGGTTGCAGACGTAATTATCTATCGCGGGGAGGCCGACTGTTATTGCTGAAATCTGTTCTAGAAGCTTTGCCTACTTATTATATGTCCCTTTTTAGAATCCCAAAACAGGTTTTTGGTGAGATTGAAAAACAAGTTAGCAAAGATATGTCAAAAGGTGGGTTGGGAATAGGGGGGTTGAGGAAGATAGATAAGGCTTTAAGGGGAAAATGGTTATGGAGAATGATGAAAAACCTGACAGCCCTTTGGGCCAAAATAATCAAGAACATTCATGGTCCAAAACATTTTGGAAGGGGAGCAGGCATATGCAAGAAGTGTAGTCAGAGATCCCCATGAAAGGATATTCACAGTTTATACATTAAATTCAAACCTCACGTTATATGGAAGGTGGGTAAAGGGGATAATGTGCAATTCTGGGAGGATATTTGGTGTGGGAGGGACAAACTTAAGGAGAAACACCCTAATATCTTCAGAATGTCAAACAGGAAAGAAGGGACCGTAGCTGAGTTTTTAACTAAATCTTCTATAGCGGGATCTACTCAATGGGCATGGAATCTACATATTAGCAATAACATTGGGGAAAGTTATATGGAGGAAGCTAATGACCTACTAAGTTCTTTACACAGTTTTCAGGTTCAACAAACAAAAGTAGAAGATAAGCCTACATGGATCCTTGAAAATAACTGCCAGTTTTCTGTAAAGTCTTTCAAAGGCAGTCTCAGTGGGCAAGGCCTGAACGGGGTTTACATCCCAACTGATTTCATTTGGAGTATCAAGGCCCCTAGGAAAGGCAAGATTTTAATTTGGCTTGTGAGCTTAAACAAGGTCAAAACTGTAAATAATGTTCAGAAAAGGCAACACCAAATTTATTTTAACGCAAACATTTGCGTTCTATGCAAGAATAGTGGGGAATCAGTGACCCACATTTTTTAAGAATGTCAGCTGTTGAAGAATATATGGAAACAGTGGAATAAACATCATAGTGCGCTTGTTCCTCCTACAACTGGATGTTTCTACCAGATTTCGGAAAGAGTGGCGGTGGCAAACCTTCAACACTATTGGAAGGTGATTTTGGCAGCAACATGGTATAGTTTATGGGAAGAAAGAAATGGTCGCCTTTTTTTGGACAGATATAATTCAGATCGTCACATATGGGAGAGATCCAATATTCTTTTTTGCAACGTGGATCTCAACGTCTAAGTTAAGGAAATGTTACAAATTTTGTGAATGGCTTTGTAATGGTGACAAAATTTTACAATCCTTGTAAGGTGTCTGGATATCTCATTTGGTTGTAACACTTTCTTATAATATAATAAAGTTTCTGTTTAAAAAAAAATATGTCACAATTGTTAGCTGGGGTATTACTATTCAATTATCATAATCTCTTGGACACACCAGGTAATATCCCACAAAATCACATGAGTAAATAAATAAACTAATTAATTAATTAATAACTAAAAACCATGGGATGGCATACTAATTCAAATTTAACAATTCTGATAACAAACTAAAGTTTGGCTCCACAGTCGTGTTCCAACTAATGAAACTGAAATTAAAATAGATAAAGACTCTCTGGGCTACATGCTTCAAATAAAGACAAAACTTTTATTATTAAAAGGAACTAGTAAGTGAGGTCTACTACTAAACTATTCTTTGCACCATCTCGTCAATACAAATGCTCCTTTATCAGTTATTGGAAAAATAAGAATTTAGGTGAGCTCAAAGAGCCTAGCGGATCATATACTATGCATCTCAAACATTATTCAAGGCAAAATATCAAATATGCACATAGTCATCAAACATGAGTGATTTAAACATTTTAATTATTTTTGTAGAAAATTTTGGTGGCAGCTATCTGGTATTCCATATGGGAAGAAAGGAATAACCGAATTTTTGTAGGAAAAAAGAGAACGGAACGAATGTTATGGGAAAGATCTAATATGTTGTTTGCTACCTGGATTAGTGTTACTAAATTAGGACTTGGGTATACTCTAGGGGAATGACTTTGTAAAGGGGGGAATATTTTATGCTTCATGTAATATGTTTTGCTTGATGGTCGGACTCCTCGTCCGGCATGTAATCCTTTTATTATATATATATATATATATATGAGTTTCCTTTTTCAAAAAAAACATTTTAATTATTTTTTAGTTGTTATTTAGACGGAAAGAATTATCCTAGTGTTCTCACCATGTCAACATTTCAATCAGTGAGTAGTGACACACACTAGACTATAAAAATTTTGGAACACACCCATCATCATATATTTGGGAAGTAGGGACACACCCATCCTTCCATTCTTCAATAGTAGAGGCTATTTCATATATTTGAGAACACCCATGATGACCAACTACTAATTCACCGTGCCGGTATGTGGGTCAGTTTTTAATTATATTTATTTAATAGGACACCAAACTTTCAATTTCTAGCATGCTCAAAATCTCATAATTCAATAACAAACATATACAAAATATTTTGAAAACATGCTATCCATCATACATATGGTCCCACAACATGCTGTTCAACATATATCATAAATACATGAAAATCATATGATCCAAACATTTAATAATCAGCATACTAACATGCCCCTAAATATTCAATCAAAATGAGCAATCAATCACATTTCATATTTAAAACTTAAATAATGTAAAAGAGTAAGGTAATCACTGTTACTTTGTTAGTGTGATCTTCAATTCCCTTTACTTCTTGAACTGTAGTCTCAAATATCTTAAATTCTCAATCTAAAATATTTAAAATTATTAGTTTTAGTATTTGAACATCCTCTTATATTTTTAAATCATACATTTAATGATTTTTTTAACCAAATATGGCAAACAATGCATCATTCACTCTTCTTAGTGTATTTGGTGTGCACTGTTGCCCTTATTCGATTGTTGGACTTAATCTAACCTTTTCTAAACTTAAACACTCACCATCCGTGTACCTTTTCGATCTTTGTAAACACTTTTAAGGTCATTTAATATTCAGCTACGGCCAACATATATATCAAGTGCATAAAATCATAGCCATTTTCACAACGTACATGCATACTTTCATCATTTGATGTATAGTAAAGTCTCACACCCATTTTTAACCACTTATGCATGTTTAATCATCAATTTCTAGCGAACAAACTTGCTGGTTTTTGACATCTAAATGCATATAAACATCACAACTCTTGCAAATACACTCAACCCTCCGTCAATCATGCATGTGTATTGGTTATTTCATGCCTATACATGTCTTATTTTTGTGTTCTATCATAATACCCTAACGTTAACATCTTATGCAACTTAAGTCATTATTTTCTAGAAACCTAACTTGTTGGTTTTTATCAACTAACGCATCGTTTATGTTGAGACAACTACAAGTATACAGTATCGCAACGTAATACAACGGTATGAAATCGGAGATCGTCCTCAAGGAACAGTAAAAACTCAATAATCCTAAATCTCAATGTACTCTCCGTACTGATTTTATTAAGGTCATTAAAGTGAATTAAAACAAATTAACTCAACAAAAGATAAAGTTAATTAGATCTAATTACATCAAGAATTGCTTTTTAAGAAAACAATATAAATTGAACATCTACGATATTAAATTGCATGTAGTCTCCTTTAGTTTCCCTTTTAATCATCTATCTCTTATGTTTATAGGTTATGACACTATTTATTAAAACCCTCTCCCGAGTGTATTTTAGAATATACTGATGTTGTAAACCCAGCTTTCACGTGCAACCTCCTATAAGATCAAAGATCTCCCGATTCAATAGGTCTTTCTAGGTCAGTATTTTAAGTTTTGATACACTAGGCCCTTCTTTCGAGTGTACTCGACAATTTAAGATTATCGTATCTATGGCCAGTAGACAAGAAGCAATAACCACACAAAACATAGAATAGACTCTGAAGTAGATCAATTAAATTCAAAACTAAAGCTTCTTAAAATTGATTTACATCCTAGAATAAAGATATTAGCCGGACGTGGAGTTTGATACAAAGCAATGAATTCAACCTGTCAGAAATCCGAGAGGTGATTAATCTCTTCTTCTTTTACTTGCTCTATTATTGCTTTTTCTCTTTGCCCCTTTGTCTGTTCAACCTCTGTTCTCTATCAGTTTTTTGCCCTTTTAATTGTGTGCTCTTGTCTATTTATATCCCTTGGTTCTCCCCTCTCCAAATCAGAAAGTCAAAACCCTTAAAATCCTTCTTGTATCGCACTACTGCAATAGCGGTTCACGGTAGTCTTGGCCAGTTAAAGTCCCAAAAAATCACGCAGCCTAGAAAGTTACATGAGTTATTTTCTGCCTTTGGTTACTGTGGTATAGTACCACGGTAATTGTTGCCTGCACTATTTCTTCTAATTCCTCGTTTTGGTTACTATGGTACAACTTTTCATTACCACGGTACTCTAGGGTGAATCTATATTTTGACTCTTCTAACATACTATCACATGTACACACATCTCAATACCAATATACTTGAACCAAACCTGTATACGTAATTGAAAACCTCTCTTGGGCATTATATCACAAGTAAGGTTGCACATAAAATATATCGAAATTCTCAAAATTAGTAGACAACCATGTCATGCTTAAATAAATGCTCGTGAACCTATTTATAATCAAATATACTCTTTCTACTACTAAACTCATGCAAAAGCATATAAAATATACCTACAATATACATAGTATACCATGTAACTAACTATTTACAATATCATACCTTCTTGATTATTAATTCTTATATATCACATGCATAATCATAGGTTTAATGAGTATATATGCATATTTGATCACTGTCCCTTACGTAGACATGATTTCATTCAATTCTTCATGTTTCCATAGACTTGTAGCATCCTCATACATCATATTAAATGATGGAAAATTACTAGAGTAGAATAGAACTGTTATACCTCAACAACTTGTCCGAAATGCCCTGTTGATGAGTTGTATTTCAAAGGAAGCTTCTTGGATCCTTTTTGGACTGATCTAAGGACCTGTTTTAATGGTGGAAATAAGCAAGAATTTCCAGCATAGTTGATAAGAAAATAACCCCCAAGAAGATGGAAGAAAAGGAAGGAAAGGAAGTATAGTGAACATGGACTAGACTTTTACCTTGTAGAATCTATTTATAGTGATTTAGGGCTTGAAATCTCAAGCTTTTTGTTATGTTCTTCTCTTGTTAACTTGTGGAACGACTAGAGTAAAGGAGAGGAAATCAAAATTGGCACTTTTGATGTTGGTTTGATAAGGATATGAGGTACGTTTTTTATTTTATTTTATTTTATTTTATTTAAGATAAGGGTTTGAGGTAAATTAGGGATTTTGTGATTATCTTTTTTTGTAGAGTTTGACCTAATCCAATCTCTCTTCCTTTAACTCATATGGGTGTGGGATTTGAATACCTTGAGAACGATTTTGATTTTTTTGCGTATTTGGGACTTATTGTTATACATGGATATAATAGGTACAGTGTAAATATTCGTTTATAGATCTACTTATACATATTTTATATCATTCCTACTATAAATTCTCATTTTATTTTATATTTTAAGAACCGAATTTAAGTTTAATAAATTTATTAATGGTTGATGAAGTTTAAATAATATTTTTGTTAATTAATTTTTCATATTAGACTACTATATTGTATTTTGTCCAACATGACTCAACCTAGACATGTACATCATCATTCAAAGTTGATGTGATTTAATTAATTCATTCATTTTATTTCTCTTCTTTACATTATTATTATTAATTAATTAATTATTTTATTTTAATTTTTCAGTATATATGTATATATACATTATTTTCATGTATACATCCCTTAATTCATTATTTGAATCATTTTATCAAATAAATATTTTAGCAACTACATTAGGTTAAAAATTTTTAATTAATAATTTTATTATTATTATTATTATTATTATTATTATTATTATTATTATTATTATTATTATTATCAGAATATTGCAAAAGAAAAGATGTTCTTTTGGGAAGAACTGGCAACAACTTTAACACTCTTCCAGGCCCCTTGTGTGTGGCAAGAGTCACCGATGCTATTAGGAAGCCAAGTGAGAAGCCAAGGGAAAAGGATTATGTTAGTTCCACGACCCAATTTGAGGACCTGATCAATGACATAAGGTGGAGGGGGACAGAGAGTATAAATTTTCTGTTCACATGGACAAATGGTAGGAGCAAGATAGCCATGTCCAGATTAGACAAGTTCCTTTTTAACACAGAATGGGATGGTATGGTAGAAGGTATGAGACAATTAGTCTTCTAGAGATTGACCTTTGACCATTGGCCTGTGCTATGGAGATGGGCAAAATCAAATGGGGCCCACACCCTTTAGATTTGAAAATGCATGGCCGGGGAAGACATATGGAGAGCTAGACTTGAAGCGGAGATTTAGGAACTTCAAGGCAAGATGGCAGGAGGAGAAAGTTCCCGGAAATTAATCAACAAATGGAACTAGTTAGTGGAGGGAATAAAGGAAATTGATAAGAGAAAGGAAAGAACAACCAGACAAATGGCTAAACTGAGCTGGGCAAAGGAAGTTGAGGTAAACACTAGATATTTTCACAAATGCTTTCTATTAGAAAGGCCAGGAATCAGATAGGAAGAATAGAAGATGGGAATGAGATGATTGAGGAAGAAGCTTGAAGAGGTGATAATAAGATACTTTAGTAACTTGTGTGACAAAAAAGTTAAAAAGTAGGGGAAAGAGTTAGTCTTAGAAGGAATAGATTGGTTCCCAATAGCAGAACAAAAGCAGTGGTTGGAAAGGCCTTTTGAAGAAGAAGAGGTAAGTGCCTTTTGAAGAAGAAGAGGTAAGGAATACAATCTTTGATTGCAATGGGGATAAAGCCCTTAGTGCTAATGGCTATACCATAGGGTGGAGTGGTCAACAAAGCAATAAATGAAACATATGTTTTGCCTCATCCCCAAAAAAAGTAATGCAAGGAAAGTGGAGGAATTTAGGCCTATTAGCTTGGCAACTAGTTCATATAAGGTCATAGCAAAATTACTTGTAAATAGGCTAAGAGAAGTAATTGAGGAGACAATGGATGAGTCGATTAATGGAAGATAGATTACCCAAGCTTGTTTTGTTGCAAATGAGGTGGTGGAACATTATATGCTAGAGAAGAAAGAAGGGGTGATTCTCAAAGTTGACTTTGCCGAGGCTTATGACTCTGTGGATTGGAGTTTTTTGAACATTGCATTAAGGAGTGAGGGGTTTGGTTTGGGGATAGATGGAGGAAGTGGATAGTTGGTTGCTTAAAGACCACTCACTACTCCATCATTATTAATGGAAGGCCGAGAGGGAAAACACACAAAAATAGAGGTTTGAGAGAAGGGGATCCATTGTCTCCTTTTCTCTATATAATTGTACCAAATGTTTTCAATGGTTTGCTCAAATAGGTCATTAGTAAAGGGAAGCTAAGAGGTTTTGGGGTTGACAGATGGGATCCAAGTCTCCTGTCTATAGTATGCAGACAACTACTTGATGTTTATTAACAATGATATGGAGAGCCTAGAAAATGCTATGAGAATACTCAAAGCCTTCTGCAGATTGTTAGGGTTGAGCATTAACCTTAGGAAAAGTTAGGTGGCAGGGCTAAACATGAAGGAAACAACATTAATGATATTGCTAGCAGGATGGGAGTGGAGAAGGGTAGCTAACCAATGCAATACCTAAGGCTTCCGTTAGGGGGGACCCCAAGTAAAATGTCCTTTTGGGAACCAGTTATAGAGACAATCAGAAGAATAATTGAGGGATGGAGATACAACTACCTCTCCAGGGGGCAGGCTACTACTAAAATCAGTCCTTTAAGCAATACCAACTTACTTTATGTTACTTTTTTAAGATCTCAAAGAGAGTATAGAGTTGATTGAAAGATTAAGAAGGGACCTAATCTGGAAGGAGGAAGGAGGAATGGGGCATAGAGTGATCAAGTGGAGATAGGTTTGTAGGGCAGTGGGGAAGGGTGGATTGGATCTGGGCAGGATTCTAGAATAAAGCTGTCATGGGTAAGTGGCTATGAATGTTTGTGAGGATAGGAGTCTTTGGGTTAAGGTGATCAGAAGTATCCATGGCACAGAGAAGAAGATGTTTGAGGCTGGTCTACACCTTCGTGCAACTTATAAGAGCCTTTGGAAGTTCATCTACTCTCTATATCCCTTCCACACCAAAGGGTGGATGGAAAGGCCATTAGATTTTGGGAAGGCCAGCAGTGTGGAGCACAATCTTTTAAGGAACAATTTTCAAGGATTTACAATAAATCTGCTTCCCATGAGACCACAGTAGCAGAGTTCCTAGTTAGTCAGGGAGAAGAGAAAGGGGTTCAGACTGATTGGATCCTCGGTCTTATGGGCTATCTAGGTGAAGAGGGAGAAATGGAAGCTATCTATTTGATTCAAATTTTGGAATAGGTGAGATTGCAGGAAGGGGAGGACAAAAGAGTATGAATAAGAGACAACTCAGGGAAATTTTCTCCTAAATCCTTTTTGGTAAGGATTGAACCAAAACCGCCTCCTCAAGAACTTGATCCAAATATAGGGTTCATATGGATATCAGTGTCTCCGACAAAAGCCAAGACCTTCAGATGGCTAATCTATCAAAATAGACTGAACACATCAGAAGATATATTTTAGTACTTGTCTCTCTCCCTCTAGGTGTTGTCTATGCACATGTGCTGATGAGGACAAAAAGCACATTTTTGGTAGTTTATGAACAGCATATGGCAGAAGTGGGGGAACCAGCATGAGAAATTGGGTGTCTTTTGTATTGTTTCTAAATATCATATGTATATAGTTGGCCCACTTTTGAGAGACTTTGTAGTTCCTGTAGATGTATTGGGATATCTCATCCCTCTTCTTATTTAATGAATGTATCCTTTACTTTCTCTTTCAAAAAAAAAAAAAAAAAAAGAAATCCTAAGATTTTTCAAGACTTGACTTTTGCCAAATCCCAAAATTGAAAATGGAAAAGCAGAGATGTCAAGTGAATTGAATCTTGTTTGTGCTATTGTTGGTGAATCCTTTTTCTTAACTTAGTTTATCAATTTTAATTATAGGTAATGCTTTTACGGCTGGATTTTATTTTCTTTATCAATTATCAGCTTCAAACCACTTGGTTACTAGTGCTTTCTTTTTTCTAATTAACATCATTTATTGTAGCATGCATGGTGCTTTTTTTCTTATTTTTATCTTATGTCTACATTTATAGCATTACATATGTTTTATTTTCAAAAATTTATGTTCATATATTAGGCAGAATAATTGCTTCAGTAGTTTTTTTGTGCAGCCCCGGTTATATGTAGGGCGTGGAATGCAAGAGGACCAATCTTCTATTTTGAAGTAATTTCCTAACCAAACTTCATTTTTTTTCTTTTTTGAATTCTTTTTCTATTTCTCTGTTGCAATTTGCTTGTCGTGATGGTTTTCTTTTGTCGTACATTGTAGATATACCCTTTTCTGGATGCTATTACTATTGAGCAAATTATCATTCAGCTATTATTATGAGGTGAGTAATTGCATACTGTTCACAAAGTGATTAACTTAAATTGATTTACATTTGAATTTAGTAAGTTGAAGAATTTAGTTTAACATTATTCAAGAACCTTAAACCCACTAAGAGACTTCATCATGCACATTACAGACCAACAAACTAATTAAAATATGAAAGAATATTATTTTCATTATTTATTTATTGTCATTCACATTTCTGCATCACTATATTTGCTTAATTCAACTCCTAAAAGTTGCTTAACGCAATTGGAGTCATCTTACCTTTACATCCAATAATCCAGTCTCATTCTAGATCAAATTACTGCACAATGAACTTAATTGCAATCTACAACTTTGCCACAATCTAATATTTGAGAAAATGTTCTATCGGTTGTATCAACACTCTGTTCTTCCATCAAATTTAGGATGAAATGTAATTCTTAAAGCAAAGATAAGTACCCAACTGTAGCTATGAACATGAAGCGAAAGGCTCCTAATTGTTTAAAAAGCCAAAAAAAAAAAAAAATCAGTTAGGTATGAACTTTTATTGGCAGAATTATACAATGGATTATGAATTGTGTGCTTCTAGTATGTTATGGAGCAAGTGAAGTTTGAATTTGTGGGTTTGTAACCTTTATTCTTGGGAGTATGGTATGGGTTACTTCAGCGCCGTAGCGCCTGGTACTCGGACATTGGCTCGAGGCATTTTCTCTACCCCTTCTTACCCTGAAAAAGCAAGGTCACCTTGCGTCCTTGAACTGATAACCATCTTTCGACTAACCTAGCCTCCTCCGTCCCTTGGGACCAACAAGGGGTATTACAGGAATATTCACCTGTTGTCCATCGACTACGCCTTTCGGCCTGATCTTAGGCCCTGACTCACATGATATCCTACTGCCATCCCAAAACACTCCTCCAAGCTATCCTATCCTATCACCTAGATCATTTCATCCTTGCAATTAAAAGTGTTTGGGAGCATATACTATGTTAATATCCATTCCCATAACCAGTGATCTTCAACATCAGAACTGAAATTTTAAGTTGCCGCGAAGATCATCTTTATAATTGAAATTTGAATTTGCTGTGAAGATCATGTTTTCATTTTAAAAAAACTTAAAATAATTGAGAAAACTAAATTTAAATAAGATTATACCTGTAGTCTTGTTTTCAAAGTTAGTGTTGATCTTTTTGTTGTGTATATTTGAAGTAGGAAAGCATTCATTGGGTGCTTGAGAAATAATCACGAATCAAAGATGTGTTTCTTGACTATGTATGAGTTTCTTGAATCATGATGCACCAAAAAACAATCAAGAAACTAAGTCATTAAAGTGACATTATTTCAGAACTGATCAAGGATTGAGTTGCACCCGGAGGATGAGTTCCTTGACCTAGGAACATGTGTGATTTTTTTTTATTAATGTTAAAAAGAACTGAAAAGACTACACTATAGGTAACTCAATGACATGGCTGAGATAAAACATGAAATGGAAAGAATATTGTTCCACCCGCTAAGCCACTTCCAAAAAGAATAACTCATCAACAATGAATTGTTGGCAATGCAGAACGAAACTAACGTATGTGATTTCTCCCAAATTCTAATCGTAGAGCAAACCTCATTGTGGAACACTTTATTGTTAATCTCTTTCCATAAGGACCATAATACTGTCAAACAAGCCAACCTCCAATGCTCTTGCCATTGTGATTGGACAGTTTCCATCAACAAGACCCTCTGTTATAGGAACAATGTCATCCATGAAGGAGAAAGAATGACACTATCTCAATCACACCTCTCTAAATATTGGGCATGATGACAAATATGCGCACTGACTCAGAATTCTGGCCACATGGATCCCAGTCCAAGATACTCTATCCTCATTAGATGAATGCCAATTCACGATAAGCCAACCAAAAACTGAATGTCATTTTCCACCCTCGAAGACGAAGACCAACCTATGTGAAAATCCCAAGACAAAATATACTCTTGGTATTCCTCACAAAATAATGAACAAGTTTGTTCTACAAGTGAGATCAATGATACTAATTAGGGGAATAGATCATGAAGGGAGTTATTTTCACACATGGTCTCCTCCCAAAATTGGATAATAATTCCCTTTACCTAACTTAAGTTCAAGATAGGGCAACAAAGTGAGGTAAATAGATGAGATGTATTTCCATGGGCTCCTAAAAGCTAGCAATTTAGTCATTAACATGGACCCAATGTATGAATTGAAAATTATTTTTAAAGACTTTTTGATATGAATATACAACGTTGATTTTGAAATGATATTTGAAAACATAACTGAACGTGAAAGACTGAACTAAATCAAATAACCCAAAAAAACAGAAAAAAGGAAAAATTGAATAATTCAAAGGTTTTTAAGGAAAATTGGTTGAAAATATACGTGCTAATCAATCTAGAGAGTAATCAACAACCTTAGAAGATATAAGCATATACAAACGAAAATTTGTTACATTCTTATACTTGGACCTTCATATGACTTTCAATTGACATTTGGTTGACTAGACAATTAGCTTTGTCTATAGGTTGATTGCATGCACGCTCTTGACTTCAACTTGATTTATCATCAATCTCGACCTTTGGTTGACTGATCATTAACTTTGATTTTGACCATCCAATTGGTTGACTTTGACTTCCTGGTTGTTCAAATAAAATTTGTAAACCAACTAAACACAGTTTAAAAAGTGACCAAATCCATGCAAACATGATTTGTAAACTAATTGAGCAATATTGAAACAACAATGATAATATCTTAGATCTAGTGCCCTAGTAAACTCTCATTCATTTGCCATTGAGCCATATCGTCCAAGTGTTGACATTGACTTTGTTTGCTCTATTTGGTTGGACTTGAGCTATTCTAGTCTCAGATTTTGCTTAGGTCGGTGAAAATACCAAACGAAAATGTGAAAACCTATAGTCACTTTGTTTCTTGCCAATGACAGTTCAAAACACCAAGAAGAATCTAAGAGGAAAAGTACTTAGGTCAATACAACTGACACCACAGTTATTGTGCTTGAACTAGAGAATTAGACCCTTTTCTCCCCTATACACATTTAAACTACACATGATAATGAGTTACATGTTTATACGAGGAGGAACATACCCCAGAAGGAGATGGAGAATCCAGTTTACGAACAAAACCAAGAGTTATGTCTAGTTTCACATAGTTTTAGTAATAATTCTCATGTCGACTCAAATGGCAGTACAAGTTTTTTTTCTGAAAGAAAACGTAATTATATTAATAGGACGAGGTGTCCAACGACTAAGCGCATAAAAGTACAAAAGACCAAAACCCGAATCCCCCCTGTTACAGAGAATACAAAATTGGGGCCCACTGGATCATCCAGTCACCAAATGAGTATCCTAGCCCCAGTTTCCCAGAAGAGACCCAAGTAGCAAATATAAGGTGTGATCTTTCCACTATTCTATTTACATTGATATCAAAATTGTGGAAGATACTATTATTCCTCGCCTCCCACACCGCAGCCCATATAGCAAAAACCATCAACAACCTCCAATGATTTGAATGATCTGAGATCCAAGTATGAACATTTGTACTGTCTGGAGGTCTAGGCATGGCTGGAAGTTCCTGTTGCCAGGAGAACCACACTGTCTTCAAAACCTTGCACTCCCCAAAAAGATGTCGAACATCGCCCTCAGCGGCCCTGCATATACAGCATGAGGAGGGGGATAAATAATAGCTAGGGAATTTCTTCTGTATTTGAGCAGTACAATTTAACCGTCCCTGCATGATCAACCAAGATAGAATTTTAAATCTAATAGGCAATTTAGCTTCCCAAATTGGCGTCAAACTCCTATTTCTTGAAGACACCT
>JAJIYU010003824.1:0-25751 GCA_030144865.1 Tinospora cordifolia
CTGCTCTTGCAAATCCAAAACACGTTGCCATGTAAACAAAATTTCATGAAAGCCAAATCAAATGCAACATATGCTCATATCAATAACATGCTTACATTCAAATCATTTTTTATCTACAATGCCATATAAATAATAAAGATAAAGAAATACTCACAGAATACCAACACTAAACCCCATTGGCACGTAACTCACTCTCTGGTAAATAACCAGCTTTTCCAACCTTTACTGTAAAATTCAAAAATATATAATCAATCATTTCATATCATATCAGGTGCATCCATTCATATTTAAGAAAAATCAGAAGTTTTAGACATAAAGTAATATTCTCTGAAATACCCCAAAATAAAGATTACTCACCAAAATTATTGTCAATCAATTTCCAGTATCCACTTCAACCTCTATACTCAATTCACCAAAGTTATCCTCTCAAAAATAATTTCAAAAACACTAATCAAATTCAAATTCATTTCTATAATCAATTTCTAACGTATTTATTTCTCAATTTTAATCATACACGCACATCAGACCTCACGTATTGATGCGCATTAACTCGAATAATCTCAATAATCATAAAATTAATTTTCTGCTCTTAGAACATATTTTTACGACAGAAAATGATTTAAATATGCTTTTAAATCATATTTTCTATAATTTTCTATATATTTTTCTTAAAAACCCCATTGCTCAATTGTTCACCAAAATTCCATTTGATATCCAAAATTCATAATTTTGCTGTCGATGGGTCCGTATTTTCATTCTCTACATTTCTATAGGTCTCAATCAGAGTTTTATTTGGGTTTAACATATCCAAAAGCTTATCCAAAGGTTACAAAACTTTGGGTATTTATTTTAAAATCTACAGGATAAACGAACGAAATCTAACCACATATCTGGGATCTACTTATCGCCAGGAATGTTTTGGTGCAATTTTTGTTGAGTTTCACTCACTGTAGGGAAACACCCAATTTTTGGGTACTGTTATAAAACACCAATTTTACTAAAAATTACACCGATAGGATTGTCGTACGTAGCTTAATTAACATTTTTATAACTAGAATTTGAAGAAAGAACTTACCTGCATGGCGAATCTAACGGAAACACGGCCGATTTCCTTTTCTTTCCCCTATTTCACTCCTCTGTCCATTTCGTTCCTTCCGTGCGTCTGGAAATACAAGAATAGAAAGGGAATGGAATGCAAAGCAAATAAAAAAAGCAACCGCCCACTTACACTTATACCACCCCATCACGTGCCACCCATTATTAATACATTCAAATTGGTGTTTCCTTTCCCATTGTTCCACCACATACCATTATATATTAATCAATTGTATATTGATCAAGTGTTTAAACAGCCACCATCCCATCATTAATCTTATGAAATTGCTCCATTCACAATTTATATGTTTTTTTCCATCAAGCTAGTGCAACGTAATACAATACCTTAGCTCATCCATATATATATAATTTCATTTTTTTTCCTAACCCACTTAATCATCCAAATCATATATATATATATACCCCTTTATTTAATTTAAATAACTCAATTTGATTAATTTCTACCCATTGATTTACTTTAATTAATTTGTACATGTAATGTATATTTTTATACATGTATATAATTAACACGTACCTATACACGTATTCTATACACATACGTATATTCATACTCATTTATTTCTATTTAAATAAATTTACATGTCTAATTAAAATACGGAGTGTTACATTTGCTATGACTTACCGACATTTTCCTTATCAGTTCCACTTCTTCCCTTCTAAAGAGACTTTTGAGGGTGGACATGTTCCAGCAGCCATCGTGTTCATCTATGAAGTCCTTTACTTGATTGTGGTGCATGGATGTTTGTGAACATGTTTTGAACGTGATGGGCCTTGGGATCCAAGGGTAACGCCATATATCAATATTCTCACTAGTCTTGGCTCTCCAACGTATTCCTTTTTCTAGTAGGATTTGTCGATATAGGAGGATTCACCACCCCCATGAGGTTCTTCTACCAAGTTTAGCCTATAAGAATGAACCATTTGGGAAGCATTTGGCTTGGAGGAGAGATGCCAATAATTTGTTGGGCGTTTGAATTAGTCTCTAGCCCTACATCGCAAGTAATGTCATGTTCATGGCTTCCATATCTCAGATTCCTAGACCTCTTTCCTTTTTTGGCCGGCATAGGTATCCCCATTTATACTAGTGGATGCCAAACTTTTTCTTACTCGTACTCCACAAGAACTGAGCAATTTGAGAATTAATTCTGTAATAGGTGCCCTTCCCCAACTTGAAACAAGACATTAAATAGTTTGAAACTGCTAGAGCAACTGATTTTATCGAGGTCTCTTTTCCAGCATAGCTTCGTAATTTCTCCTCCCACCCATTCACATGTCTAGCCACTTTATCAACTATTTTGCTGAACATGTGTCTCTTGCACCTGCCATATATCACTTCTGCACCTAAGCAGGAGCCAAAGGATGCATTAGCCTTTATCTGGATACTTCAAGAGAGGGCTTCCACTTCTTGGGCCAGAATGCTTGGGCTAAACATTACCATGCTCTTGTTTTTACTTATGCATTGACCGGATACTAAACAATATATATTGAATATGGTTGCTAGCATTACTAGATCTTCATGGGAGGCTCGACAGAAAAATAGAGAATCGTCGACAAAAAGGAGGTAGGAAATGTTTGCCCTTTGGGCTCCTATTCTAAATCCCTGTAAGGCTCTGGAACGCTTGGGCTAAACATCACCATGCTCTTGTTTTTTTTTTTTTTTTTTGCATTTAAAGGCCAACAATTTTGCCCTTAATTTATGTAGTGCTTTGCTAAATTGGTATATGAGGTTGTTGTCATTAGCAAGTCACCAAAGAATTGTTGTTGCCAAAGTGTCTCAACAGAGAACCTCACTCAAAAAATGTCATAGATTATTATTAAATTGTCATCCTTTTTAGATAAGGTGAGTAAAGGGTCGTGAGTTTATGAATTTAGTTGACATTGCATTTCTCGAATTAAGTTGGCATTACATTTCAAGAATTTAGTTGGCATTGCACTGTAGCATTGTTGCATTTCACAAACAATCAAACTTGCATAAACAAAAATTGAGCACTGTTGCATTTCATGAACTTGCAAAAACCTCATGTCTTTCTTGTTTTCTTACATTTTCTCCTTTCTCTTGTTATTTTTTCTTTTGTACTTTTCTTCTTCTTTTATGTGCGTTTTGTTTTTCTTTACTTGTTACATGACATTTTTTTCATAATGTAAAAGATCATTATATTGATGATACATGACAGTATTTTATTGTTCTTCTGTGTGTGATCATTTATAAATAATGCGATTATTTAAAAGTTGTTAATTTTGTTTATTTTCTTTGTTTTTGTTGCTTATTACAAAACATTATTTTTATGTTGTAGAAAGATCATTATATTTATATCATATGAATAGTGCATGTGTTTATTATGTTTGTTATATGATATGACTAATATGTATGTTCATATTGCTTGAGCAATTAGATTGTTTGAATCCTTATGCAAAAAATTGTTTTGTTCCATATTATGACCATTATATGATATCATTATTAATTGAACATTCATTGATATTGTGGAACGATAGAGTTTGTTTAGCATCATGGTGGTAGGTGGGTGATCACACCAAAGTCAAAATATAAAGATGGTATTGTGCACATTGAGGAGGATGACCGAAGTTACCTAAGCTTTATTTATATATTGGAAGCATACATCAAGGTCTTGAAGTACAATAAGGTGAGTAAAGTTTTTGTATTACGTCCTCAAAGAGCATTGCATGATGGTTTGTGCGAGGTTGAAGGGGTTAGGCTCATTCTTAATTGGATTAGTGAATTTGGGTTTAAAAGATTGACTTTAATGCAACATTTGATGTTGAGACCCATACGTATGCACCAAATATTTTAACCATCCCATGAAATAAGGAAGAAAAATTTGATACAAGGGAGGAAGAAGCTAATCAAAGAAGTCAAGTGAATGAAGAATTTGTTATAAAGATAGGAGAGATTTATGAGTTTACCGCTAATTGTAATTTGCTTGAATTAGAAACACAATATTTACACCATTGTGTGGTAGATGGTGCATTTGACCAATTTAACGATGTTGCATCCAATAAGGTTCCAACTCAATTTAGTGGGGCTACTCCTAAAGAAGTTGAGAGGGGCAATGTTAGAGAGGAAAAGTCTCATGACATGATGTTAGATGGGGATAAAGGTTTAGGGGGCAGTTTAACTCTTGAAGAAGATGATAGTGGCAATATTGTGGATGAAGAGTCTCAAGAGGTAAGGTTGAACACTAATGAAGTATTAGAGGGCAATTCAACTCATGAAGATAGGGGCAATGTTGAAGATGAATTGTGGCAGGATGATAGTTTGGGAAGAAGATGAGGGCTATTGATGGATGTGATGACTCTGATGAAGGGACGAAAAGTGAGGGGTATGAAAGTAAGATGCATGAAAGTGACAATAGTGATGTTGATTATGAGGTAAGTGATGTTGGAAGTGAGGAATGCACTCAAAGTTTTGATTATGAACCCTTAGTAGAAGCTACATTTGAGGCTCAGTTTGATGGCTTAATTGATAGGCCAATTTTTATGATTTGGTATACTTTCGCAAATAAAAAAGAGCTAAAGGATGTTATTGATAGGCAATATGATATCAAGGGGGTAAAGTTGAAATTAATCAAAAGTGAGACATTGAGGGTGAAACGCATTTATGATTTAGGGTGCTTCTTTTTACTCTTCGCATTAAAATATGGCACGAACCTCAAGGTCAAGATAAACACTTTGTTATGAACACAAGTATCTCAGAATCTTTAAAAATTCTAAGGTGCCTTCAAAGTTTTTAGTTGAGCATTTCAAAGCAAGAATACAAGAAAACATGACTGCCACACTATAAATGGATGATCGAGGATGTAGAGAAAGAACTAAAACTTTAAGCTAGCTTGTACAAACATAAAAGGGCCAAGAAACTAATTATAATGGAGATGGAGGGCTTTTTTTCCAAGAAGTGTTCACCATTTAGAGGCATATGTAGAGTAAGTTTAAGAAATCAAATCTTAGTAGTACAATTAAACTTGAGCTTGATAAAAAGGAATTGAGAAATATAAGTGAGTCTTTTCATGGATGTCTATATGCTTTGTAACATGCAAACAAGGGTGAAAAATTTGGTTGTAGACCCATTATAGGAGTTGGTGGAACATTTTTGAAAGGTGCATGTAGAGTAATACTTCTTGTAATAGTTGGGAAGGATATTGATGAGCAAATCTACCCTATCACTTAGGCTTTGAACAATAAGGAGAACAAACTAAATTGGAAATGCTTTGTTAAACTACTTCAACTAGGTCTAAATCTAGTAAATGGTTTAAAAGTCACCCCTATTTTATATATGCAAAAAATAAGATACCATTTCTTTGGAGTTAAAGTCAATATTAAATATTATTTTATCAACCTATTTAACTAATGATATTTTTGTTACCAAGTCCCTTGCCAACTACTTAGGAAGTCTTTCCATGGGTAGAACATAGATGGTTTAATAGGCACATTTATGCCAATTGGAGCAAAAAAAATGGAAAGGAGGAGGTCTAAAGAAAAAGTTTGGGTGCTATGCATGGAGTGCATATCTAGAGAAATTCAAAGATAATCTCAATATGCTTGGTATTTGAGCAAAAAAAAGAAAATTGATGTAATCCTACATTACCCTCCATAGAGTTGGATAATGACATACTTTTCAATAGATGCAATACATAGTAGATAATTACATGTGTGACTATTCAATAGCAAGATGTGTGACTATTTAGTAGCAATATTGAACCTCAGAGGCACTTACCTATAATTAAGATGTTAGAGGGGATAAGATTATAAGTTATGGAGAAATAGGCTAATGCTAAAACGTTGACGTCAAAGTGGGCATTAGATTAGAGTCCATCGACATTGAAACTTTTTGGGGAAGAAATGAAAAATTATATATGATGCAAAATGTTTTTCAATGATGGGGTAGGTTATGAGGTTAGTGAAGGATTATACAAGCAAGCTATCTTCTTGCATAGGGGCTTGTGTACATGTAGGCTTAGGATGTGATTGTTATTCCTTGTTTTCATGTCTTTTGTACACTGTAACACAACAAACAAGAAAATGATAATGAGATTTCTACAAATTACCACAAGAGCACATATCTATTAAGTTACTAGACAAAGTTGCAACCTATTAGGAGGAAAAGATTTTGAAATTGTGATAAGTACAAACCCATCTTGCCACCATCAATTTTAAACAGCCTGGTAGGCCTAAGAAGAAGAGGAATCAACATAGGTTGGAAACCCAAAAAGTAAAGAAGGGGAACATAGATGTTACAAGTTGAAGCCAACATATTGATGAGGATGAAAATGATAATAGTGCAACTACAAGTATTCAAAAGGCATCAAAGAGAAGTACTTTGATGAAGTGTGGTATTTGTAGACAACAACATGCTCTTGAATATAAATACAAATTATATGTTCCTTTTTTGCTATTGTTTATTGTGTCCAACCATTAATTTTTGTTTTTTCTAACATGATACAAGCGCAAGTGAAGGCAACAAAAAAGAAAACCATGATGAATCAAAAGGCACACAAATTAAATCTCAAACTCTTGACTTGTAAGCTAGTTAAGATTAATCTCAATCTCAGTCGATGAGCACAACCTCCAAAGTTGATGTTAGAAGCTTGGGAACTAAATGCATTAGGGGGAAGATAACAACAACTGAAATGAGAGTTATGCATGATTTTGAGACAGTGAGAGTTGTCTACAATGTAAGTTGTAAATTTAATTTATTTTTGAACAATTGGATTAAATTATGATACCATATTATAATGAAATCATGTCATTTCACTTTGTAGCTTGTGTGATGACATTTGAGTCTAGGATTCAAGAGGGACAATATGAAGAATGTTCAACCCTTACCATAACCTTGTTATCTAAACAAAAATCTCAATTCCAAATAAATAGGAAACAAGAAGCAAGAAAAAATTTTATAAGTGAAAGGCAAATTGGTTTCAAAGGAGTTGAAACCCGTGTAAGGATGCTAATATAATTGTCATTTCAACTAATTGAACTTAAGAGACAGGGGCAACCATGCATTATAACATGATCTCTACAAGCTCATAAGGAAAAGCTTAAAATCTGGATGAAAAGAAAAGAACTCTTAGAAGGAGATATAAGGGCTTATTGTTCAATCAATAGATTATGTTTTTAATTTCATATATGGACTTTGTTGTGACATGAATTGTGATAGGTCATGTTGGATATGTGATATAATTATATTTGTAAGTTTCGAAGAGATTGATGTTGGATGTGAACTTAGCAATGTGTTAGTATTATGTATTTGATTTACAAAATAAGATATGTGTAAAGATTTGTAATTTTAAAACTATGATTCTATTGATGTTGAACATGAACATGTTTTTTTCAACATACATGTGTGTGTGTGTGCACAGGTTCATGTCTATATGTGTGTGCATGTTTCACATTTAACTATAATAGGTATGAATTGTCCATAAATGTGTAACAGATTGTATGTGTGTGTGTGTATACGTGTGTAGTAAGTAGACACATATATACTAGGTTGTATTTGAATATATAAATATATGTATGTATATATTTACCTGATATCAAAGGAGTTGTACCCTAGACAAACTCCCCAAAGTCCAATCAAAGAATATGTGCAGATCTCAAACTTTAATGGACACCAAGTTCCCGCAGACCAAGCTGAACATTTTTTTCCTGTTACACTTCCTACCCCTTCCCTTTCTCAATGGCGAAAAGATGCTTATAGTCACCTCCACTATGGTACTGTTAAAATGTCTATCACTTTCCATGGCTAGAAATCAACTGAAGCAATCTTTCGCTTGGCTCTTCTTGACTCCAGAATGCTTTGCTATGTTGATGTTGTGATTGGTACTATTCAGACCACTTTAAATTCAGGCACTATGTTCATTACTTTTTATCTAAATTTTAATGTCTCTCTCAATGATCCCCATCCTCTCTGTGCTTTGAGCCTCCAAGTACAAATTATTGGCACCCCTCAAATCCAAAGAGCTCTTGCAGCCACTATCCATTATCAAATAACATATCGGGTCCAAAATCATGCTATCGATGTTCCTCATAAAGGACATTCTCTTGATGGATTGATGCTTGATATTAGCTCCCAAGGTGTTGTCTCTCACATCTTTCTTCTAAGAGATCTCTCTATAGATCGACTTTAGCAATTATTTCCAGAAAAATGGATAACAAGTTATGAAGCTCGATTTCAAATCAATGAAGTCCAGTAGTCTTCTCAGGTTGTTCATAAAAGACGTATTGATGGCCTTGTTGAGACCACGTTCCCTGAGCCAATGATGACTTTACCCAGACCTTCTTCTGCAGGTATTCATTTTATTGCAATCCCAGAAGCACCACAACCACCTCCTTCCCACATCTGGTGGGATACTTGTGACTGCCCAGACTGTGAAGATTATGCCTTTGATGTACAATACGACATCCATGGGCCTAAGAAAAAGAAGTCATCACAACAAAAACTGCAGGCCAGATATGAAACTGGAGATCCTTCAGTTGGTTTCATTGAATCAAAATCAGGCAAATGTCAGTATTATATCCTCCTTGACAAAAAACCCTCTCAAGAGTGTTTTGTCATCTCAGATCCTCCAACTTCTTCTAAAACACCACCTTCTAACGACAGATGTAACACCCCGCCTCCCAAGTCTCATCTTCCACGTCATCTGACGATTCAACTCTCTTTGATAACAAATCTTGGGATGCCCAGAAGACGGGCCCGTGCTACATTTTCTTCCTCTTAGACCCAAATGTATTAGGGTTCCTGTGTACATTAGTCTATGTACAAAATTACATCATAGTAAATAAGATTCTTCATTTATTCATTCGAAAATTTTGAGTACAATGACTTATTACAGCAAAAATTAAATTTCAAACTGAAATACATGATTTAGCTTGGGCCTATGTACCCTACATTGAAAAAAATAAAAACTTTCAATAGATAACCCTCCTCGAAAGCTGATTAATTCCATGTGATGTGAAAAATAGGGGGTGAGCTAAAAAACCCAGTGAATCATTCCATCTATTTAATCCATTATTTCAACAAGACAATGCAAACATATCAAACACTTTCAGAGATTAATTCAATCCAACCAATATGTTATTTCAGTCATAATTTAGACTGAACAGGAATAACCTCTGTGCTCTAGATCTAGGGGGCAAGATCAATTCTGAAACTCAAACCCATCTCTAGTTGGATCATTCTTGAAACCCGTTCCATTCTGGTGTCAGTATTGACAGCCAGTTCCAATTCTACATGGAACACAGAAAGTCCTCCGTACTGGTACGTGGTTGAAATCTTATTTAATCTTATTTTTGTGTGCAAGAGCATAGTAAATAAATACTTCATCAGTAATTAAACATACCAACGTTATAACATCTCAAATCAACAGAAGCATAGATTTTCGATTTCTGATATAGAAGATCGTACGAGACGCAACTACAGAGCATACTCTCTCAAACAGGAAAAACGACTTTCGATTTCTAATGTAGAAGATTGTACAAGACGCAACTATAGAGCATACTCTCTTGGTCATGCAACATGATAATTGAATGACATAAATGTAAAGAACAAGAATAAAAATTAAAAAAAACATCAAGCTAACCAAACAAACAAGCATTATGTAAGTCAAAATAATAAATTAAAAGAAAGGAAAGAAACTCACCTCAAGATCGCTTTCTAAATTCTTTGCAGCACTTCGTTGTTACTACTTCGCGAGCTATTTAGAATAGCTCAAGCAAAGAAGAACTAGAACTAAGGTTGTCAAGAATGAGGCAATGAAAGCAAGAGAAATTTTCAACTCTTGTCTTTGGGATGAATGAAATGGGTGGAGTAGGGGGGTTTATATAGGGCCCTTTTCCAAATAGTGTCTCTATCTTTCCAATGTGGAATTATCACTTCCTACATATGCCCACTTTAACATCTCACCAAATGAGACATTTCATTCATGAATACATTTTCTTTACACATATATTTCTCTATGTATATTACTATCATACTAAACGAAATATTATTTTCATGAGTGCATCTAATTAATACTTTATACACATATTTTTTTATATTAATATCATACTAAAAATACTATTTTCTTATTCAAATAGAGAAACATATATTTACCCAACAATTCTATATGTCTAATATTAATCAATGTATATTCCTTTATACTTCTATGCTAACTAATTAATTGCATACCAATGACAAATATATATATATATGTATTTATATATAAATATATACGCATATGTGTTTTAAACTTAAATTTCAGTTATTACGTCACTAAAATTTCAGGTATTACAACAGATCTGAGGATCCTTTTACTGGTTGTCCAATCCAATATCAAATAAAACCGACAAAGATCATTCATCTTGATGGTCTAAGATTAATGCCTCTTACTAACTCTGAAGCTGTTTTGAATTGGCAATCTAATAATGCCCTTTATCAGAATGATCTTCTCAAAACCATTGCTCAAAAGCAACAACAGATTCTTCACCAACAAGAATCCCAAGACCAAGTTATCATAGCCATCCATGATCAGCTTGACCAAATTCATCAGGAACTCAAAGCTTTAGCCGAGTTAGTTGATAACTATGCGGATACTGCTCCTTTGTTTGTGCCATTGGAAAGGGAACAAAAATCTCTTGAAGCATAACTTAGAGATATTAAAACCTTGTCTCCTTCTTCGGCAACTCTTGCTTATTCCCCTCATATTGTTCATTCTACCATGACACTTACACCCGTTTTTCCTTCCCTCTTCCCCAAATCTTATAAAACTCATAATCAGCTAAAACCTCGCTTAGAACCAAATCCCTCTTCACCAAAGCATTACCAAGCATCCCCACCTACTGCATCTCTTTCAAAGAGAAAAGACAAGGGCAAAGAAAAACTTATTATGATCATTCCGCTCGTAGAACCAGACCTTTTAGCCTCATCAAAAGCCCCGCCCTTGCCAGACATCTGTGAGAATCCTCTCATCTCATTCCTTGAATTTATGGCACGCCGCTATGACCACCCATCCATTTCCATGGCAAACAAAGCAGAACGATCCACTTCTTGTAACACCCCAGAACTTTGCGATCATGCCACGTCGTGAGTGGACATAAAATAAATAAAATAATAAATTAAAAATTAATATTAGTTTAACTAGCTAGAAAAATATATATATGATGAAATGTGGCATTAGAAAATAGTATGGATTGGTGAAAATAGTAATTGAGAATTTGAAATAGATGGATAGTTAAAATATATTTACACATATAATAGAAGAAGTGAACTCAAATGTATAAACAAAAATAATGATATTATTAATGTATATAAACTTATAATAGGAAAGAATAAATTAAAGGGATTAACATATATAAACTTATAAATTTATAATAAGGTTGTAATTAAATTAAAATGATTAAATGATTAAGTATTAGTACTATTATTATTACATATTGATGTTTTTAATAAAGTTTAAACAAATTAGCACGGGTTTATGATTAATAAATTAGAAATGGTTTATATGAAGTTTTTATTTTAAAACAAACCAAATAACTAACAAATAAAAATTTTAAGGAAATTAAAGTGATTTTTGAATTTCGGTTGAATAGAAAAAAATCTAGAAACTTATGAAACAAACCAGAGAGTGCTGGTTTGGTTTGGGCGGCGTGGTATTGGCGGCAACTGAAGAATTGAGTATGAAAAGAGGAAACTAGAATTCTCTAGTTTTGCTACACTCAGGTGAACCAGAGAAAAAGTTGGGCGTTGAAATGAAGAAGAAGGAAAATCGAAGTTGTTGCTGTCGTTACTGCTGCTGCTGCCAAATGAAGAAGACGCAAATTGGAGTTGAAAAAGAAAAGGAAAGAACCAGTTGTTTCTGGGTCGAAGACGAAGATACCGTGCTCTGTTTTGAAGACAAGGATGTGGGTTGGTGTGATGATCAAACGATCAAAACAGGGGCGAGCTGGTGCGTTTTGCTTTGACGAAGAAGACGAACATGAATGAAGAAGATGATAAGCTGCCACTGCTGTTGAACCGTGAAAGAAGAAGAAACCAACCCACAAGGAAGGTGAGTGTGCATTGCTGCTGCTCAGGAGTATCATTGCACGAATAGAGGTAAGAAGAGGAACCAGAGTAGCGGTGCTCTATTGTTGTTGCTGGCCGAGAGGTACGTGCAGCTGCTGCTGCAATCCGGGCAAGAAGAAGAAGATCGAAGCTACTGTTATTGGTTTGGGCGTGGATGAGAGGATGGCTGGTTGCCGTTACCGCTGCCAGACGAAGGAG
This sequence comes from Tinospora cordifolia, assembly GCA_030144865.1. NCBI lineage: Eukaryota > Viridiplantae > Streptophyta > Magnoliopsida > Ranunculales > Menispermaceae > Tinospora > Tinospora cordifolia. The sequence continues at coordinate 12,368 of JAJIYU010003824.1, forward strand.
AAAGATGAAGACAGCAATGGTGCTGCTACTGCTTGGGACGGAAACAGAGACGATGAAGATGAGACGAGGAATGGTAGTTGCAGTTGCCATGAAGAAGAACAGAGGGAAGAAGCTGGTGAGTGATCTGAATGAGTGGGCTGCTATTGCTACCACGATTGCTGCTGTTGTTCCCTACGGCCGAACAAAGAAGAAGATATGGAAAGGGGAAGAACAGGAAACCGGGATGGTGAGCTGCTGGTCCACGATGATGAAGAAGATGATTCAAGAAGAGGAAGTGAGGATTTGGGTACATAACTGTTGTGTGTGCCATAAACCTGATATGCAACCTGTTTCTTGTAAGTGCTGGCCGTGATGCAGAATTAGTGGATCAAAAACAGGGGAGTTGTTAGCTGTGGTTGACTGTGATTTTTTGGTTTGTGAGTGGAATTTTGGTTTCTTTGGTTGGGCCATGAAGGTAATGAATGACGAACAGGGGTTTTCGGATTTAGTTGTGTTGCTTTGGGTTACTGTGATGAAGCGAGACGAGGGCACGAAGAATATGGATTGGCTAATTTTGGTGACGAGGTTTGATTTTCATATTTAAGGCTTAATTTCATCTTGATTTTAGGATAAATTTTCTGGTTGATGTTTGAAGAACGAACAAGAGAAAACGAATGTTTGATTTTTCAAATTTGGGTCGATGTTGAAATGAAGAAGAAAGTAGTAGCAATGGTTTATCACATGACGGAGATGATGATAAATGATGTCAAGTTTCAAGTGCAAAGATGAGAGGTATATTTTTAGATTTTAAACATAGATAGTTTGAAATTTATTTTCTTAGATTTTAGACGTAGAAAATAGAATCTAAGAACTATCATTTAGATTTATTATTTTGAAAGTTGATAATTTATTTTAAAAAGTGTAATTTAGGGATTGTAAGTGATGACATAATATTTTGGAGATTAGCTTAAATTTGATATAAAAATATGATTTATTCAAAATAAGATTTATTGAATGTAAATTAATTATTTTTAGAACCCAGATTAAGTTTTAATGTTTTAAATTAAGTGTTCGGATCTAGATAAACTTCTTTAGAGTTTAATAAATCATAGAAGCCCAGAAATCAATCATTAAAGTTTAAAGGACAGATTAAGAAATTCAAGGAACGTAGAAATGAATTTGCTATAATTATATGAAATTATAGAATTTATGAAAAATTCTAAATTTGTTGAAATTGATATTTAGATCTCTTAATTAAATTAGAAACTATTTAGGCTTGAAAATGCCTTGGATTAGATTGACTCTAAATTAGAGACTTAGAATAATTTATTAAGTATTAAATTTCAGGTTTGTACATTTTATTTTATAGTACGGGATTACTCGAAAGAAGCAAGGAGCCCCGAAGATCGGCGAAATCAGGTGGGTGTGACTTTCTTGCTCATATGTATTATATGGATTTAAGATTCAAAGCATTTGATTGAATAGTTCTAGGTTGTTAGAATTTTAGTAGGAAATTGATTGAAATTGTTTGGTCTGTGTGAATGATGTGTGATGTATGATGAATTATTTAATCCATGCGTAATTAATTCATGACATGATTATGCATCTGGATTTACTCAAATATGACATGCATGACTAGGAGCATATGCATCTAGATCTTATTGTTTATTTATGCACCTTATCATGTTAACTTGCAAGCATAGTTTGGATTACATTCTCTAGTGTATTGTATGATGTTTGATGTGTTTGAGATTGTTTAAGACGATGGTTTATTAAGAATCCATGTACCGGTATGATTGACAAGCCTGAAGCGGATCGAGGTGACATCTCCTATATGTTACTGTTTGAGATTGTCGAGCTACAAGGAGGATTGTAGGTATTCCCCCCGGAGCTGACTTTGATAGCTTGAAGTCTTTGGGAGACGGTACGACGTCGCGATAAGTATTCTCTCTTAGGCTGTGATGTGATTGTCGATTGATTTTAGATGGTTATTGGAACCCTCTGAGATTTGATTAGATCACAGGGAATACCGAGAGGTATCTCAACCCTCTTCCGGTCTTAGACTTCGACCAAAACAAAATGAATGTTTAAAACGCCTAATGTTTGAAAGTGTTTGTAATATTTTGAATTGGGTCTGTATAGTGCATGTGATGTGTGGGAACGATCCATTGGGATTTCAAGCTCACTCCCACTTTATCTTTCAGGTACACATGGACTTAGAGTACTGTAACCTACGTCAGAAGACTCGCACTTGGATTTAACACCTCATGAGGAGGTAGTTCGGGATAGGTGGCATTGGAAGTGATGTTTTGTTAAATTTTTTGAATGATTTCATGTATTCATTTGATTTTAAATTCAGTTGTTTAAATTTGTGAACAATATTATATGTTTAACATTTCTGTTTTAATATAAGTTTCAAATATTTCCGCTGCATTATTTATAAATTTTATTACGAAATCCGGTGAATGTCTTGAGAAACTATTTTGATCTTTTGTTTTGTATAAAATACCTGTATATACATTGACTTGGAAACTGATGGTTCAGAACTTGATTTTGAAGAAAAAGATCTTGGACAGAAAGAAAATTTTGGTAGCACCTTGATTTTCAGCGGGCGACGATCCACACGTGGGGTAACACGTGAACAGAGGTCCGGTTGAAAATTGGGGTGTTACACTTTTGCCCTAACCTCTTCCTCAGACTCTGATTCTTCATCCTCTGACGAATCTGATGACATTCTTGTGGCTTCTAAAACTAGTGAAACAGGCCCCTCTTCATTTGTAGACACAGGTGTTGAACCCACTGATGACATGGAGTCCACTCCTCCTCCCAAGCCTAGAACCCAAAAATTAAATGGGTTAAACTCCTTTAGTACTTTCAATCTTGACAGTTTACCCTTTGATGATTGGCCATTATTTTTTCATGATATGCTATCTTGGTGCCAAGCAGAACTTCTCAAATAAGGTGCGACTGATAAGATTGTTCTTGAAAAACTTGTCACTCACTTTTGAGGAAATCTTCGAGACTGGTGGATTGTTATTCAAGAATACAGACAGATTGCTTTCCTCCAATGGTCTATCTCTAAATTCTTAGCAATCTTTTACATAGCCTTTATTGGTCCTGCTGATCAATATGTTGATCATGCACGAGAAAAATTTTTGGCAGCCAAATGTTGCTCCTTCAAACTTCAAGGTATGCAAGCGCATTACAAGAAAATGTCTAAACTTTTTTATCTCATCAAAGGGGTAGATGATAACAATTTGAAGATTGTGTTCCTCTTTTCATATTCGAGACCTATTGCGAACAAAGCTAGGGCTTTTATGCTTACCATCAAAAAAAGGTACGAAGATTGTACTCTTGGTGAGTTATACTCCTTTATTCGCAAAGGTTCTGAGTCATTATGCTCAGAACATGAATTCTTCCAACAAGCACAACGGATGGGAAAGACATTGTCTCAAACATGTTATGATCCGAATTTTCCCACAAAGCGTCATCCTTATGAACCATGTTCTTGCAAGAAGACCATACCGTATCCAAAGAATGCTTCTAGGTTCTCCAAGAAAAGGGTGTTTTGAAAAAAACATCCTAAGTGGCGATTCTTGAAACGCAAATGTTCTAGAGGAAAGTTTCCAAACACCAGATGTTTCATCTGCAACCAAAAGGGTCATTTTGCCAAACAATGCCCTAAGAAGACAAAGAAGCATGCCACAGTCATTGAAATGATCTCCCAACTCACAGACACGAAAGTCTTTGATGTTGAGTCTTTTTTTTTTCTTTGAAGATGACTTCTCCCCTAAAGCCTTAATGGCTGTCTCTGGCACTGAAGCCTTTGTTTTAAATACTTTCCCCTCTCTCAATGGGATGTTCAACTTGCCCCATGCTAAGGTCCAGGTATATCTCTCCCCCTATCATATTCCTATTGTCCTGACAGCTTTGATTGATGCAAGAGCCTGTGCTACTTTGATGCACCCCTCTGCATTACCCTCTGAATGGTGGAAGCCTTACCAACAGAATTTTAACGCTACTGGCAAAAATCATCTTGCTATTACCTTAATCAGTAAGCCAGTGAAACTCAAACTTCACCCACTGCTTACCTTCAAGCATCGAATTTTAGGCACCCCATCTCTTTCAAAAGACTTCATCATTGGGTATGACATTTTCCAACAAATCAAACAGCTCACATGGACATCCCAAGGATTAAAAACAAATTCAGCATTTGTCCCATGGATCTCTTCCATCTCTCCAACAATCCAAATTTCTTACTCTCCTCATATTCAAGCACTTAGAACCAAACTCTCACAGCATTGTTGTGTTGAAAGTCATACAGACTTTTTACAAAAATGCAGCCATCCATTATGGTTCAATAACAACTTCTTTATTTCGCTCCCTTTCAAGCTTAATGAAGATGTGAATCCTACCAAGGCATCTTACCATGGTATGCCTCCCTCTCAACTGACCTTTGCTGTCCAAGAAATTGCGCAGCTCAAAAATGAAGGATTAATTGAACCCACAGACTCTCCATGGGCTTTTGAAGTATTTTATGTCAACAAAAGGTCAGAACAAGTTCAAGGAAAACTTAGGTTGGTTATCAACTAACAGCCTCTGAACATCTTTTTTAAAGATAACAAGTTTCCTCTCCCCCATCCTGAAACTCTATTTCAACATCTCTCAAAAGCAAAGGTATTCTTCAAGTTTGACTGCAAATCTGGGTTTTGACAACTATGAATTGCTCCTCCTGACAGGCCAAAAACATCTTTCGTCATTCCTGGCCACATTATCAATAGACCATCATGCTTTTTGGTCTCAAGACCGCCCCCTCACTCTTTTAGAAGGCCATGAATCGTATTTTTGCACCAATCCAAGATCAAGCTCTTATATATATTGATGATATCTTCCTCTTTTCAAAGGATGTGAACTCTCATGTTCACCTGGTAAGCAAATTTTATGATTTATGTACTTCTTATGGACTAATGCTTTCAAAGAAAAAGATGCAGCTTTTTCAAACGACAATTGACTTTATTGGGATGAAAATCAATGAAGGACAAATTACTCTTCAACCTCATATTTCTCTGAAGCTTTTGGATTTCCCTGATGTCTTGCTAGACAAGACTTCAATCCAACAATTTTTGGGCCTAGTCAATTATATGGGCCTCTTCATCAAGGACCTCTCTTAGCATACCAACAAATTATCGGCCTTGCTTAAGAAGTCCCCTCCTCCATGGCAAGATGAACATACTAAAATCGTGATGGCTTTAAAGCACAAGGCCCTGACTCTTCCTTGTTTAAAGATCCTAGGCTCTGGGTTACGCATCCTCCAAACAGATGCAAGTGATGAACATTGGGGAGCCGTCCTGTTTGAAGAACTCCCAAACAAGTCCAGACACCTCTACGAATACAAAAGTGGAACCTTCAAACAATCCAAAATTCATTACCACTTCACTTTTAAAGAAATTCTGGCTGTTAAAAGGGGAATAGAAAAATTCCAGTTCCATTTAGTAGGACATCATTTTCTTATTGAAATGGACATATCAAGTTTTCCCAGAATGTTGCACTTCAAACAAAAAATGTTACCCAATCCACAACTTCTCCGGTAGAAAAATTAGTTTTCCCAATTTAACTACTCTGTTAAACACATTCTTGAAAAAACTAATGTCCTTACAGACTTCTTGTCTAGACACAGATTGGCACATTTCATTGGCCTTTTTGGTTCTTCCTCATCCAATCTAGATCCTTCTGATGGCTCAGATCCACCACCCCCCAATCCATTAGATTTTATTGCATCTCTTCCTACAGAAATTTGAGAAATCATCTTTTGGAAGATCCCTGATCAACCTACTATTGATGGCCTTCTTCAGGCCATGACACGAAACCATGGAATGGTTTTTGGTCACATTCCCCATCTGACCAAACCATACCTTTTTCCTTTCTGCTTGCCCAATTTCTATGACTTCCCCAAAGAGGCCTATTGTTATCTTATGCATGTCCTCATATGGTGGATTGATTTTAGCCTTGATAAAAATTCATTATGTGCATATTTTTTTTCAGATGAGCCTCTAGTATCCTACTTTTGGTCCTGACCAAACCAGGTTTTACAAATTCCTCATGCATTTTCTAGATCATGAAACTTGGTTACAAGTACTACAGGAATGGCCACAACGCTATGTCATTATCATCTTCTTTGCTCCTCTTGCTTCTAGAACAAAAAGTACAAGCATAGGTGACGATCCAGTAGTTGGTGCAGACCAAATATTTAACTATAGAATACTTCGTTCATATCCACATTTCCTCTATTTCAATCCATGTGGACATTGTTCACCTTCCCAAGCTTTCAGTGGACGCCATCTTGAGTTCTTTCTGGCCTTTAGAGCCCCTTACTGGCCACATTTTCATAATTTTCAGCAATTTCAGTTAGATTTGATGTACTGGAATGAGGACTCTGGGCTCAATAGTTGGGCCACTTACATGCATTATCCATATCCATCAACCTTACTTTATGGCAAAGCAGGCCTTGGTGAAGCAGAAAATCACCTTTATGACAAGTTGCACGAATTATTCAATGCATACTTGGCTAAACATCCTTCTCATCTGCGAGATTTAGCCAAGTTAGTGGACACTGTCACGTGGACAGATGATGACTCCTCATCAGAAGATGATAACTCCTGACTCTACTCATACGACCCATGTGCTTAAGGCTTTCCTAGTTGACGAGACACACTAATAGAAGATACTACAGTCAACGCCAATAATATACACCTAGTACAGTAAACGACAATGATATGTGCATTTGTCAAAGCTTACTCACTAGGCAATACGCATAGCCTTTGTCCCTCTACTTTGTCTGATAGTCTTTGCTTTTTCTATAAATAGAGAGCCATTTTCTTAAAGATGGCATCGAAAAGGAGTTTTGTAAGAACTTCCTGTAAGTTTGTTTAAGTCCTCTTATAAGTTTTCTAGTTTTCTTGTAAAATGTTCTTTACTCTCACTAGGTGAATGTCTCGGTTGTCTTCAGTGGTTGGTACTCTGCCTCTTTGGTTGGTTATTGTCCTTGTAGTCCTTTTTATTCTAATAGTAATTGTGTATCGATGTCTTTGTGTTACCTTGATCTGTGATTCTTCTGCTTCATACTCTAAATCTTAGTCATAATATATATATACAACCTTGTACATATATGTCTACTTACTACACACATATACACACACATACAATCTGTTACACATTTATGGACAATTCAATGTACACCAGGTTCTCCATTAAAGGAGTTTTCCTAGAAATGCACTATAGTTGTAGCTACAACAAGTTCATATTTGTCCAACATGTTGTATTTATGTACAACAGGCTACTGCATATATATATATATATATGTGTGTGTGTGTGTGTGTGTGTGTGTGTGTGTGTGTGTGTGTGTGTGTGTGTGTGTGTGTGCGTTCTATTGGTTCATATGTGTGCAACATGTTGTGTATAAATGTTTATAAATGTGCACAGGGTTGTCGCATTAAAGGAATTTTTGAGAAAATGCATTACTATTGCAATCTGTAGGAGGAATGTGGTCTATATGAAACATTTCATACAAGACCATATGACAATATAATACATAATTGAAACATTTGAAACATGACCATGACGCTTAATCACATCAAAATGATTTCATTTAACAAAATGATGATAAACATCTCATATGATATAACCAAAATGATGATAAGTACCACTAATACTATAAGACAATCATGAGCTAACCCTTGCTAGCAAACAAATCTATTGCTTCACCATCCTATTCTTTAGCTTCATTTTGCTCTCCTCTAATATCCTATTGTAGTCCTTGTTGGGATCACTGCAAGTGTACATGATCGCAATAGTAATATACTCGGTAAATACCGGATTATCGTCCTCTGAGAATGGTTTGTGGTTAATATCTTAAATCTCAATCTAATTTTAATCTCAATTTTATTAAGGTTTAAAATTAAATTAAATATTAAAAACTTAAATTAAATTTAAAATCAAATTGAAAGCAAATGAATTAAATTGAAAAATATATGAATTAAAATCTAGGATAGTAAAATATCATATATTCACTTTTAATATTTATTTCAATTAATCTAAATTTTGTTCTTGTAGGTTGTAGCACAAGTAATTAAAACCCTCTCCCGAGGCACCTTAATCCTATCAGTTAAATTGCATGATACCCCCTCCCGAGACGTACAATCAATAAACTAATGCATTAAAAATATTAATCACGTGCAACCTCCTATAGAATTAACAACCTCTCGGTCAACTAATTCAGATAGGTCTATATTCTGATTATCCATGTATTGAACCTCTCTCTCTAGTTAATTCAATAATCTAAATTCAATTTATAGGTGATTAATCAATAAAAAGCATTAAGCACACAAAATATATAATAATACCTTAAAATAAATTAATCAAAATAAAAATAAAAAGTTCTTACAATCTAAATTACATCATAGAAATAAAAATACTTAACCAGACATATTTAATGAAGTATCAAACAAAGAATTAAATAAAATAAAGATCATACTAGACTAGGCTTTGATCTTGTTCTTGAATTTTCTTCTATATGGTCTTCAATAATTGCTTCTAAACTGGAATCATCAATTTCGAATTGAATGAATTCAAAATTTATGTATTGACCTCTTTATATATGAATTTTAGACTCCTTATTAGACTATAACTCTAAATTGTAATCAAGACCCAATCAGAAAATCAGGTATTGCGTTGCAATTTGTATTTTTGTCTTGGCTTTCAATCTTGCCCTTGCTTCTTCTTTGTATTTACGCTCCTTGCATACCAAATTTATGTACTTTGATTCATGTGTTGTGTTCCAATTATTCAAAACCTGCAAAATAATTGATAATCCTTTCTCGGGCATTAAATCAAAAATATAAATAAATATATAAAAAACTATATTAAAATACTCTAAATGTATAAATAATGTGTAATATGAATATAATTGATCATGCATCTAATTATTAGTAATTATGTCATATTTTCTACCTAAACTCATGCAAAACATATGTAAAATATATATAATAATGTTAGTATTTAATGCGATTAACAGTCCTCATATCCAACAAACTCCCATTTTTGCTTTTACTTTCTATTTTCAATGCAGATTGTGTTTATCTGCTCCAAGAACTCGTCTATTACATCCTTTGTATGACCAAAAATTTCATCATCATGCCATATAAAATAATCATACCTTGCCACCAGAACGACATCCACACAAACTTGTTTATTCTTTTTTAAAAATAAGAAACAAATTATTTCATTAGATAGAAAAATAGAAGAACATGCATGAAAAAAGAAACCCCTGCAAAACACACCTGAACCATACAATCACCCCAACCTAGCTACAAGACATTGCCTTGACCTCTAAGGCAATTCGATATGGAATACCCAGAAAGAGAGAGGACAATTACTTATCCACAAAGTCACAAGAGACTGAGATTCTTCTCATCTTGCTAAGAAGAATAGGTTTGTCTTTGAATAACCTTACATTCCTTGCCTTCCACATGCACCACACCACTGCCATACTGGCCATTACCCAATGATCTCTCCACTTCTTGTCAACTCCCTCCCAAAAGGGACAAACACAACATGTATTTTCCTACACGAGGCTCTCCAAAAAGATAGGAAAATGATGTCTCTATGTAACACCCCGCCTCTTGTGCCTGGGCCCACGTCATCCGATGGTATCTTTCTGCGATATTTTTAGGCTGCCCAGGAGGCGGGCCCGCGTTACGTTATCCTTTTTCCTTTCTAAATCCTACATCCATGAGATATCCTATTAACATTAATCTATGTACAAATAATTTATAAAAATTTGTGGCACCAAAGAATAAAATGAATCCTTTATTATTTAATGGAAAAAATTAAGAATAATAATTCAACCTTTGTTACAAGGAAGTAAATAAATTAATTTGGGTCTACATGCCATACAATGAAATTAAATAAAAGTTCCTACATATTAAAAACTCTCATGCAGCATTGATAATTAAACTCCTGAAATATTAAAAATAAAGGGTGAGCTATAAAGCCTAGTGAATCATCTCAAATATTTAATTCATTATTTCGACAAAATAAAACATGCAAAACAAACACTTATAAGGAATTAAGTATTCAACCAGTTTATTGTTTTTGTTGTCATCAAAGACCGAAAAGATATCCCCAACATGCCAACCCTTAGGAAAGAGTTACTATATTGAACTCAGACCCATTAAAGTGAGGTAGGGTCCATTTCGAACTCTCTATTACCTTGCAACACCTATTTGGAATGCTTGCACTGCAATTTCGACCTCTTTCGGTATGTGGTTAAGATCTTTATTTAATCTTATATTAAATGTAAAAGCAAAGCATCTACATAATTGCTAGTATGTAAACATTTTATCAAGGTAACTTTTCATCATAGATTATGCATAAAAATAAACCTAAGCATACTTATTCTATATAACATGTATATAATATTAAAAATCTAAACACTCAAGCAAGCTTTCTTTGAATTAAAATAATAAATTAAAAGATGAAAATCATTTCACCTCGAGTTCCTTCTAAACCTTCTTTAGATCTTTACCCCTTGCTTGCACTCAATTTGTCTAGCACTCTGTCGCTACTACTTTGCTAGCTGTTTAGAATAGCTCGAGAAAGATGAAAAATGTCGCCAAAAAGGAGGCAAAGAGAAAGTAAGAAGACTCTTTGTTTAGTTCTTGTTAGGATGAAAAATAATGAGGATGGGAGGGGTTTATATAGAGTCTTTCGGGGGTGAATTTGTAATATTTTTGCATTTTTGAAATAGAAACTTACCATTTGTTTTATCTTGTGGCGGCTAAAGGGCTTGGGATTGAACTTTGGTTTGTGTGCCTTTTCTACTCAATTGTGTGGCTGAAAATCACCAAATTTGCACACGGATCGCAATCGTGCAGTCCAAAATTTTTCCTCCTTTTTTTTCTCGACTCGTGTAACAAAACCGAATTTGGTGATTTCGTTGAATTCACGTTTCACGGGAATGTAATATATATTTTTTATTTTTTTATTTTTCTCTCGGTTTCTCTTTCGATGAATTCGCGTGAAAGCGCATTTTTTTTAAATGTATATATATATATATATATATATATATATATATACCTATCTAAAATAATAATTTTATACATATACATGCATATCATTACACATAATATATTATATAATATGTTATAAATATATATTATATAAACACACATATTATATAATATTATATTATAAACATATATTATACTTATCTAATATTTAATATTTGCACCACGTATTTAACACATACTTGTGTACATTTATTATTTATTTTTGGATACCAAAATTTTTTCAAGTTGAATTAATTGATTTCGTTCATAGCATCTTGTACAAATCTTTAGGGTATTACACTCCACATGTCCCAAATGAAAGAAACAAGAGCAATGGCAATGCAGAAATAAATGACCCATAGACTGTCGACTTCTTTTACATAACAAGTAGCAATGCGGAGGCAACAAATGACTTGGGAACCTCTTCTAGACCATGTTCCCCGTGTTTACCTTCTCCTTAATTACTTCCTAAGCCAAAAACTTAACTTTAGACAAAATCCAAGCCTTCCAAATCACACTTAGTAAGGGGAAGGGTTAAATTGTAGAATCATCAAGCAAACTAGAATTGAATGATTTAGAAGAAAAACCACCTGAATTGTTCTTGATCTAAACAATTTTGTCTGCCTTATCCTACACTGAACACTCCCTCAACAGAGAACGGAGAGCGGCGTCTTCTTCATCACACTTCGGGCCCCCGGACGATTGCAAGTGCAGCTCCCACTGTATGGACGATGAATGTGGGTTGTTCTCCATGAAAGAAGAGACTGGACAATTGTGGCCTGTGGAGAACTTTTACAGTTTAGGGAACAAAACTGAAAATGCATCATTCCCCCATCACACATCCTCCTAGAACCAAATATCTTCGCTTCTTCCTAACCTCAATCTGATAAGGGGATCATAAAAGTAATAGAGAGAATGAATAGACTTCCAAGGACTTCTATGTGTAGCATATCTCTGAATACCAACATCTCGACCATTGATGCACAAGCCATGTCTACTTCTGATTACTCCCCCCAAAGCTTCTCTCATTTCCTCGAAAACTGCCACAACCATTTCCCTACTAGTGTTTTATTCCGTATGACCACATTTCCAATTCTTAATCCTCTTATATCTTTTTTCATCTAAACTTGGTTCCACTCCACCAAATGCATTACATGCCCTTCATTCATCCATCCCCATAGAAACTCACGCATCAATCTCTCAATCTAGTTAGCGTCTCGCTTAGTGATCCTAAAGACAGACAAGAAGTAAGTAGGCAAGGCATCTAAGACTAAATTGATTAATGCAAGGCTACCTCCTTTCGAAGGAAATGCTCGATTCTAAACCTCCAACCTCTTTGCCACATTAACCACCACAAGTTCCCAGAAACTTTGAGACCCTAGCTTCCTCCCTAACAACATGCCTAAATACTTTAACGAACATTCCCCTTGTTTACACCAATGATTCTGAGCAACTCTTGTAACACTCTGTATTTTAATTAGACACGTAAATTAATTTAAATAGAAATAAATGAGTATGAATATACGTATGTGTACAGAATACGTGTATAGGTACGTGTTAATTATATACATGTGTAAAAATATACATTACATGTACAAATTAATTAAAGTAAATCAATGGGTAGAAATTAATTAAATTGAGTTATTTAAATTAAATAAAGGGGAATATATATATATATGATTTGGATGATTAAGTGGGTTAGGAAAAAAAATGAAATTATATATAAGGTATTGTATTACGTTGCACTAGCTTGATGGAAAAAACATATAAATTGTGAATGGAGCAATTTCATGAGATTAATGATGGGATGGTGGCTGTTTAAACACTTGATCAATATACAATTGATTAATATATAATGGTATGTGGTGGAACAATGGGAAAGGAAACACCAATTTGAATGTATTAATAATGGGTGGCACGTGATGGGGTGGTATAAGTGTAAGTGGGCGGTTGCTTTTTTTATTTGCTTTGCATTCCATTCCCTTTCTATTCTTGTATTTCCAGACGCACGGAAGGAACGAAATGGACAGAGGAGTGAAATAGGGGAAAGAAAAGGAAATCGGCCGTGTTTCCGTTAGATTCGCCACGCAGGTAAGTTCTTTCTTCAAATCCTAGTTATAAAAATGTTAATTAAGCTACGTACGACAATCCTATTGGTGTAATTTTTAATAAAATTGATATTTTATAGTAGTACCAAAAAATTGGGTGTTTCCCTACAGTGAGTGAAACTCAACAAAAATTATACCAAAACATTCCTGGCGATAAGTAGATCTCAGATATGTGGTTAGATTTCGTTCGTT
>JAJIYU010003825.1:0-25719 GCA_030144865.1 Tinospora cordifolia
TATATTAAAGAAAATAGAAATGAGAAATTTATAAGTCACATTATTTAATAAATCCTGATTAACAAATTATATATTTATGGGCTACAAAAGTAAAAGTGAGAAATATTATTAATCAATTATTTAAGTAAATTATCTAATTAGCTAGTTGATTTGGATTTAATACATCACAAAAAAATAAAAACAAAATATATAGAATTTACAATTTAATTGCACAATTGAAATATAATAGAATTATAAATTAGAGATTGAGAAAATTTTAGAAAATTTGAATAATATAAATAATAAGAAATTCAGATACTGAAAATAAAGGCAATCTCAAAATAAAAATATAGAAGTATTAGCAAGTTTACATTATATAGACATAGGTTCAAAAAAATTAAAATATATGGATTGCAAAAATTAGCAATTAAATATGTGTGTATATGTGTGTTTGTGTGTGTGTGTGTGTGGATTGCTTTTAGAATTAAAAAAAGAATAAAAAAAGTGGCACACCGAACAAAAAGAAAAAAAATAATAATAAAAAATAAAATAAATTCTAAATACTTGATCTTGCTAATTTATATGCAAGAAAAAATTGAAAAATTGCCTTTGAACTTACTACCTAAAGTTATCAATTTTCACTCTCCCAAACTATATATATATATAGGGGCCCTGTGCTCACATCCTTTCATCCCAACAAGAACTAATACATCCTTTTTACTCGCTCTCTCCTCCTTTGCCTCCCTCTTGGCATTCTTTTTTCTCTTTGCGGCTGTTCTAAACATAAATTGGGGTGGAAGTAATGAAGTACTGCAGAAATTCTGTAACAGTTAGAGTTGAAGTAACGAAGTGCTGCCAGATTTTAGAAATGTGCAGAAGATATTTATTTAAGGTGGAAGTGATTTCTCAAATCCCTATTCTACTTCTTCGGTTTAATACCATGTTCATGCATATTTAATTTTCGTTTGGTGTGTTTATAATATTTGAATAACATGATTTAATTAATTTTTTTTTTAAAAAAAAAGATATACTTCAGATTTGTATGTGCACCATAAAATCATGTCATTATTAGATTATACATGTTTACATTTATTTTTTTTAAAAAAAAAACATAATCCATATTAAGTGTTTGCTTTTATATTTTGAATGTTTATAAGTTGAAATTATTTTTATTTATTTTTTTGAGCATGATTTATTTATGATTCATGATTATGAGATTTAAAGAAAAATGTTGAGATTAAAAACCACGTACTGTCATAGTGAACATGAGGGTCACTGTGGGTGTTTTTTTACATGTGATTAGTTCACATGGGTGATGTCCCAAAATACTTAGAATATGGGTTAGGCCCTAAGTCCAATGAAATTTGACAAGAAAATATCTTTTCACTTAAGGGAGGTATTTTGATAAAGAACATCAAGAGCTTTGAAACTCTTTCAGTCTAATTTACAACTATAAACAAAATATTGTTTGAAATGCCTACTGATTTACAAGTGTTTGAATTCGAATGCGTTATTAATGTAGAATTAGTAATTTAGTGGTTTTGAAAAAGATCCACTGGGCTATGTGCTCACCCCTTTCTTTTATTTTTCAGGAAATTTAATCACATGAAGACCATGAATATTAGTTAAATTCATTTTTCTTATTATTTAGAAAGTTTCTAATTTCTATGTAAGGGCATGTTACCCAAGTTTTTGAATTTTTCATTGTAATAGTTTTTCTTCAAGATTGAATTATGTAACCAATTTTATTCAATTAATAGAGTTATGAATTTCTTTTATTTTTTTGTATTATTGCCTTATTAAATTCTTAAATTGAGTTATGTACTCTTAAATACAAGGCACGAAATAATTGAAATAGAAAGTCAAGTTATGTACTTGTAAAGTAACGTCAGCCCGGCCTAACTTGTGGTAAAGTCCAAATTGAAAATCTCGGGGGTTGGGGTGTTACAAGCGTGAATGATCTCACATCGACTGGACCTCAGGGGGATGTCTAGTTCATAAGTGTGCCCAGGTAACGACCTTGTGACGAGGCCTTTTGGGTGTGTGTTGGGCTCACATGCCAGAAACAAAACTCCCATGTTGGGCGTGTCTAACAGGGGACAATATCGTCACAGTGGGGCCTGGAGTGTTACAAGTGGTATCAGAGCCAACTTTGAGTGTAACGGGTGTGCATCTCGAGGACGAAATGGCCTCCAAGGGGGGTGGATGAATAATCCCACATCGGCTGGACCTCAGGGGGATGTCTGGTTCATAAGTGCACCCAGGTAATGCCCTTGTGATGAAGCCTTTTGGGTGTGAGCTAGGCTCACATGCCAGGAATAAAACCCCCACGCTGGGCATGTCTAACGGGGGACAATATCATCACAGTGGGGCCCGGGATGTTACAAATTCTAAATTTGCTTTGTTGCATAAATGTCTAGTCATCCCCTCAATAACTATTGTAAAATCAGTATTAAACAACTGCAACGTCAAAGATGTTTCACTATCTTCATTTGTATGTCATGACTGTCAAGTTAGTAAATCTCATAAACAACCATTTTCGCAATCAAGAACAGTTTACACCAAACCTCTTGAACTTCTAGTTGCACATGTGTGGGGTCGAGCATCGATGACCTCTTCCAATGGCTATAAGTATTATGTCAGTTTCTTAGATGCATTTAGTAATTTTACATGGATATTCCCCTTGCATTCAAAAGTTGATGTTTACAAGACTTTTATTTAGTTCAAGACTCAAGTTGAACTTTACTTCTCTCAAAGAACTAATACCTACAAACTGATAATGGCAAAGAATTCATGGTATTAGCGTCATACATGTCTGATTAGGGTATATTCTTTTTCAGCACTCTTGCCATTACACTCATGAACAAAATGGAATGATTGAAAGGAAATACAGACAAATTGTTGAAATTGGATTATGTCTCTTGTCGCAATCTTTTTTGCCTATGAAATATTGGGATGAAGCATTCCAATTTGCAGTTTACCTTATCAATAGAATGCCAACACCTGTGTTACTTGGTAAGTCCCCTTTTGAGACGCTATATGGTATTTTACCTGAATACTCTAACCTCAAGATTTTTGGTTGTCTTGTCTACCCTTATTTGCAGCCTTATCAGCATCATAAGCTTGAATTCCACAGTTCTTCTTGTGTTTTCTTGGGTTATTGCACCTCTCACAAAGGATTTAAATGCCTTCGAAATGATGGCAAAATCTTTGCTGTTAAACATGTTGTTTTTGATGAGACAGTTTTTCCATTTGCTTCTTCTTTTCTATCATCTACTAGTTCCAACTCCTCTATTCAAAATGTTCCTTTGTTTCCTCCAGTTTTATTTCAACCATCATCCAAACCTTCCAATCTTTCTCCACCGATTTCCAATATTCCTATCAATTCCACCTCTTAGCCTATCAATTTTGATATTCTTTGCCTTGTAATAATACTCCTACTTGACTTTCTCAAATTTGTTCAGATTCATCTGTATCTTTAACTGAAAATATGCATCCTATGATTACTAGAAGCAAATCTGGTATATACAAACCCAAGGTATTACTTGTTGATTCCAATCTTTCCATTCCTTCAACTGTCAAACAAGCCATGCTACATCTAGCAAGGTCACAAGAAATGGAGGAGGAATTTAATGCTTTGCATTCCAACAATACTTGGAGTTTGGTTGTAAATAGGTTTTCTGAATAAAGCAAAATCCAAATGGTTTAGTTCAAAGGCATAATGCCCGATTAGTAGCAAAGGGGTTTCATCAAATTGTAAGTCAACTAAAATGAACCCTAGGTCCAGAGGAAAGACCCTAGGTAAAAACGTGGTGTAGCCATGGGTCGCACAGTGGATCACAAGCATAAATTTCTAGGGCATAGGCTAGAGACTGAAACTTGTGTGAAAATAGAATCTTGTTTTGTTGTTTCGCTTCACATTACACTCTCTACATTATTGTTTGTGTTGATGATATCATTATATCAGGAAGTACTTCCAGTGCTATTGACATAACAATAACTCGTTTGACGTTTTTTTTCTCTAAAAGATCTTGGATCTCTTCATTATTTCTTGAGCATAGAAGTTCATCAAACTACTAATGGTCTCCATCTTTCTCAGCATAAATATAGATTTGTTGAAGAAAGTGAATATGTTGAATGCGAAACCAACACCTTCTCCTATGACCTCATCTTTGGGGAATCAATAATCTGCTTTTAGAGGAGACGCTTTGGATAATGCATCTGAGTATTGTTCTACTGTTGGGGCATTGCAATATGTAACCATTACTAGACCTGATATTGCCTACTCTGTTAACAGAGTTTGCCAATTCATGTAGTCGCCCTTAAATGAACACTGGAAAGCAGTAAAGAGAATCTTGAGGTATCTTCAACATGCTTCTACTTATAGTCTTCATCTTACAAAATCTCCTGCAGCAACCAGTATGAAGCTTGTTGCTTTTTCTAATGCGAATTGGGCCTCCAATCCTAATGATTGCAAGTATACTTCAGGTATGTGTGTTTACTTGGGTGCTAATCTTATCACATTGAGTGCCAAGAGACAACATACTATATCGCATAGCTCTATTGAAGCAAAATACATGAGTTTAGCTTGTTTTGCTGTTGAGATTTCTTAGTTACAGTCTTTACTTCATGAAATGCGTATTTTTCAACCTTATGTTCCTACTATATGGTGTGATAATCAAAGCACCATTGCTGTGTCTCACAACCCTATTTTACATGCCAGAACTAAGCATGTTGATCTTGATTTGTATTTCGTTAGAGATAAGGTTGCACAGCAGCAAGTTGTTCTTAGTCATGTTCCTTCTCTTGATCAAGTGGCTGGTATCTTTACCAAAGCTTTATCAGTCCCTCATTTTCAAATGTTGCGCTCCAAGATCACTGTCTATGACTCCTCAATGTGTTTGAGGGAGGATGTTAGAAATATAACTATGGAGCCATTTGAGAAGAAGAAAACAATTAGTTAATGCTACATGTGGTAGTTAATGCCACATGAGTGATCACATATTAAGTGGTTGAAAACAAAATTTTAAGATTTGCTTAAGGAATGAAATTTATGTTATTTGATTGAAAAAACAAAACAAATCAAAAGCAAATGAAAAAAAAAAACAAGAGGGTGTTCTGTTGTGCTGGGAAAAAAAGAAAAGGAAACAACTAGAAAATCTGAAAATTTGTGGAAGAAGAACCTAGAAATCACGATCAATAGAAGGAATGGTGGATGCTCTATTTTGGGTGAATCAAACAAAGAAGTGTGCGTTGAAAGAATATTGAGCCACTGTTGTTTCTACTGGATGAAGGGAGATCAAATGAAGATTTGCTACGTTTGGGATGAACAAAGAACGAAGAAGTAGTTGCAGTTGGTGGAAACGAATGCAGCTGGAAACAAATGAAGGCAAGATGCTGGCTGAGAATCACAAAATAGATGAAGAAGAAGAACGATGAACAACAAGTGATTTGGTGGACTGAAATCTGGTTCGATGGGGCATCAAAAATAGAGGATGAGCTGAATAGAGGAGCGTACGTGATTTGGGCATGAAGAACAAAGGGTTTTGGCGATCTGGTTCAAGGAGATTGGAGCTGATGCGTTTGTGTGAGTTTGATTGTAGTGTTGCTCGTTTTCTGCACGAAGAAGAGGATCGAGATGGTGTGATCCGAAAATTTGGGGCTTTGATGATGAGCGTTGCTGGTTTGGACAAAAAAAAAAAAAAGGGGTTTCAGATTTTGGGATCTTGGGTTTTGGTCATGATGATCGATTGAAGAAGAACGCTGGAAATGGTGATGGTGATGAAGATGCGATGTCCAGCTGCGATTTGGATGAACGTTGCTGCTGGTGTAAATCACAAACAGAGAAGAGCAAATACAGATTGCTGCTAGCACGTTCTGTTGATGTCTGTGAAGAACAAAGATGTGCTGGTGTGGGTTTTTACGTTCCATGTGTATGCATTGCTGCTGCTGTCGGATGAAGAAGTGAAGAAGAAGATGGTGCATTACTGCGTTTGTGCAATGATGAAGAATGAACAAAATGAAAGTGGCTGGGTGTTGGGTTTTTGAACATGAAAGAATGGAAAAACGGATTTGAAACCAGATTTTTGGTGTTTTTCAGATTTGGACATTTTTAGGATTTCATGAATGGGGGTTTTGTGTTGACAAATGAAAATGAAGAAAAGAAGGAAGAAGCACGACGTGAGCTTTGTGGGATTTTAGTTTGGATTATATTTTCTAGTATATAGTATGATGCTTGATGTGATTGAGATGGTTTGTAAAACAAAAATAAGACAATAGTTTATTAAAAATTCATGTATCGGTGTGATTGTCGAGCCACAAGACGGATCATAGGTATTCCCACCCAGAGCTGCCTGCGACAACTCGAAGTCTTTGAGAAACGGTTGTTAGTTGCATAATAAACCACTATTAGACTAGGTAAAATGATGCATTTTGTAAGAAATAAGAGAAAATATAAGTATAGAATTGCATAATTAGCAATAATTGTATATAGTTAGGAAATGCATTGTTTAATAACTCTTAAGCCTTGTTTTGATGATTTTGATATGTTTCTATTAGAAAATAATGTCTGGGAAAGGAATTTGCATGTATTACAGGATACAGGTTAATATATTCAAGGAATGCATCAGAAGAAAGTGTAAAAGAGATGAAAATTAAGAACAAAGACAGAAGACCGCGGTACAACAAACTGAAGATTGCAGTCAGGACCGAAGAACAAAACAGTGTATACCACACTGGTGACCGCGGTCCACAGATTGAAGACTGCGGTCAACAGAACGTGGTTGGCACAGTACTTTTACAGACCGCGGTGGACAGAATGCAAAAAATCTGGGGTTTTTTACATCAAACACATGGACCGAGGTCACTCAATTTCAATGCCAGATTTTCATATTTTTTAGGTTTTTTAGTGTGGGACTATAAATAGAAGAAGGTATTTAGAGTTCAAAGGAGAGAAGATTGAAGAAGAAACTCTGTGACGGCTCCTAAGGCATGAAAGTTTAGGTTTTTATTGATTCTTGAAGATTGTAAAGAGATTTGAGTATGTTTTGCTTACTTGAATCCAATTTTATGTTTTCCTTTGCTTCTATGTCGAACTAATCAATTTTAAATGTCTAGGATTTGATTGTTCAAAGCATGGTTTGTGATATCTAATTGTAGTTGTTGGTTTATAGATTCTATTCCTTATTGTGTAGATTTAAAGCCTTATATCTACTGGCCACAGATGTATTGAACTTAGTATTTCAGTCTATCTCGAGAGAGAAGTCTAAAATATGGACATCACAATCTGGACCTAGACCAGTTGATTGATCGGGAGATTGTTGACCAATCTAGGGAGTTGC
Source organism: Tinospora cordifolia (assembly GCA_030144865.1). Lineage (NCBI taxonomy): Eukaryota > Viridiplantae > Streptophyta > Magnoliopsida > Ranunculales > Menispermaceae > Tinospora > Tinospora cordifolia. The sequence continues at coordinate 7,320 of JAJIYU010003825.1, forward strand.
ACAGGGATTTTTAGTCTAAACACATAGATTGTCTAGCGAATGCCTCGGGAGAGGGTTTGACGAAACAAATCTAGTAAGTGTTGAAACACCTTGGGAAAGGGTTTCAACCATTGATGCTATAACTCATAGATTAGCTAAAACCACAAATACAATAAAGATTAGTAAACTATGTGGCAACATTTATTATCCTAGACATATTTCTTTACTGAATTCTACAATTTATCTTAGTCCTTGTTTACATCAGTTCCTGGTTTTTAAATTGAATTAATCACTTTCAATTTCGTCTTAATAAAACTGAGATCATTAGTAACTTTGGTATTAAAAATCAATAGCTACCAGTGTTCCCTGAGGACGATACCCAGACTTTCCAGATATTACTGCTACAATCCCGTACACTTGCGGGGTTGCTAACAAGTTTTTGGCGCAGTTGCCGGGGAACGGCGGTGTAATTGTTTTTAAAACCAGTTGAAATTGATTTGGTTTTATTCAAGACAATAGTTTTTTTTATTCATTAATTGATTTATCTTAGAATACCACTACACTTGATCTTTTTGTTCTCGTGTGTTTCAGGCTTGTACGAATGAACGTCCTTGTGACACCTACGATCCAGATTTGCTGAAGACAATCAATCAGATTCAGTTGGAGGCTCAAGAACATGCTTCAAACATGGCTGAAAGCGGAAGTTCAGGTGTTGGTAATAATGGGGAAGCACCATTGCGAGACTTCTTCAAACCCGTCTTGAACAACAACTACTCTGGAATAGCAAGGATGCCTATTAATGCCAATACATTTGAGTTGAAACGGTCCTTGATTACAATGGTGCAGCAACAACAGTTTGGAGGCTCAGCTGTGGAAAACCCTATGGTTCATCTAAACTCATTCATGGAGATATGGGACACTATCAAGATCCATGGCGTGACTGAAGATCAGCTTAGACTAAGATTGTTTCCCTTCTCTTTAAGGGATAAAGCTAAAAGCTGGCTACAAACCTTGCTTCCAGGATGTATCACTACTTGGGAAGAGATGGGTCAGAGGTTCCTCCAAAAGTACTTCACACCAGCAAAAGTGCATCAGTTGCGAGGGGAGATAAGTTCTTTCAAACAATCTGAGTTTGAATCACTATATGAGGCTTGGGAACGATTTAAAGACCTACTAAGGCGTTGCCCACAACATGGTTATCTACCTTGGCTTCAAATTCAGATGTTTTACAGTGGACTTACACCACCTACAAGAGCATTGGTAGATTCAGCAAGTGGAGGATCTTTAATGGGGAAATCAACCACAGAGGCAACTCAACTGATTGAAGACATGGCAGCCAATGCCTGTGGACATGGTACAAAAAGAGGTACGGCCAAAAGAGTGGGACTTCATGAAGTTGACGAGATTAGTGCCTTGCATGCCCAAATTGCAGCAATGATTCATAGGCTGAATTTGGTGGAAAAAAAGAATAGTGGATCTCAACTTCAACAGCATCAACAAGTGCACTCTATTGCTAAAGCTAATAAGTCATTGTATCATGGAGAAGCCTCGGTTGAACAGATAAATGCATTGAATAGATTCAACGGGTATCAAGCACTAGCTGGGGGGTATAATGTCTCCAAGTGTTATCATCCGGGTGTGAGGAACCATGAAAACTTTTCATATGCAAATAACAGAAATGCTCAGATGCCTCCAGGTTTTGTCAACCAACAGCCTTTGCAAGATAAGAAGCCGTCTTTGGAGGATAAACTAGTGAAATGATGAATATCCATACAAGATTCTTCAAAGAGCTGACTGGCCGGGTTGATAAGAATGACACAAGAGTTTCAAGAATTGAACTTCAAGTTGGAAACATTAATGCTACTGTTAAGAATTTGGAAACACAAGTGGGGCAATTGGCACAAATAGTGTCGAAGCAACAGCGAAGTTCTTTTCCAAGCGATACTCAAGTAAATCCGAAGGAGAACTGCAAGGCGGTCACCACAAGGAGCGGCAAAGAGGTAGTAGGATCTCCAAATTCGAATATACTACCTAAAGAAGCTCAAGGAGCTGTTAGCAATGAGAAGGACGAGTCAAAGTCATCCACAAGTCAATATGAAGATCTGACATCATCAAAAGGGAAGGCCAAAGGAAGAGAAAATCAAAAGAACCGAAATTCTGAAACTCTACCCTTACCGTTTCCCCAAAGATTTCAGAAAAAGAAGATGGATGACCAGTTTGCTAAATTTCTGGATATGTTTAAGAAAATCCATATAAACATTCCATTTGCTGAAGTTTTGCAACAAATGCCCAATTATGCAAAGTTTATGAAGGAGATCATGTCAAAGAAAAGGAAGCTGAAAGATTTTGAGACTGTCAAGCTCACTGAAGAATGCAGTGCAATACTACAGAAGAAGCTTTTTCAAAAGTTGAAAGACCAAGGTAGCTTCACCATACCCTGCAATATTGGGTCTGAAATTTTTGAAAAAGTATTATGTGATCTAGGAGCAAGCATAAATCTGATGCCTTTGGCTGTATGCAAAAGATTGGGAATGACAGAAATCAAACCCACAACCATTACTCTCCAACTAGCTGATAGATCCTTAACATATCCCAAAGGAGTGGTTGAGGATGTGTTAGTTAAGGTAGACAAGTTCATATTCCCAGTGGACTTTGTGGTTTTAGACATGGAGGAAGATTGTGAGATACCACTTATCCTTGGAAGACCATTTCTGGCTACCGGGCATGCTCTCATTGATGTACACAAAGGAGAGTTAACTTTAAGAGTGAATGATGAGAAGGTGATCTTTAATCTGTACAAGGCAATGCAATATCCTAGTGACCTGCATGAATGCAACAGGGTTGAGAGCTTAAACTCTTGCATTGGCAAGGCAGTAGAAGCACTAAGTTCACAAGATGAGTTGGTGGGAAGCATCTCTCGTTCATTGACATTTCCTGAAGTTATGACAGAAGAAGAGCAGTTTGTGGTACTAGCTTTAGAGGCAAGTGCGCCAGATTTCAACAATAAAGAGGAACAATTGCCTACAAATCAGTCTTCTGAAAGTGTTCAAGATCACCCTAAGGAAGTGGAGTTGAAGCAGCTACCGGAGCACTTAAAATATGCATTTTTGGATGAAAGAAAATCACTCCCAGTTATTATATCTTCTTCATTTGCACCTGTTCAAGAAGGGAAGCTGCTGAATGTGTTAAAGGAGCACAAATCTGCTTTAGGATAGACTATTGAAGATATAAAAGGAATAAGTCCAGCCATTTGCATGCATAAAATCTTAATGGAGGACTCACACAAACCAACAGTTGAACATCAGCGAAGGCTCAACCCAATTATGAAAGAAGTGGTGAAGAAAGAGGTTATGAAGTGGCTTAAAGCTGGAATCATCTATGCTATATCAGATTCACCATGGGTTAGCCCTATACATGTTGTGCCTAAGAAAGGGGGAATGACTGTGGTTACAAATGAAAAAGGAGAGTCCATAGCTTCTAGAACAACAACAGGATGGCGAGTTTGCATAGATTGTCGGAAGCTAAATAAAGCAACTCGTAAGGATCATTTCCCTTTACCTTTTGTGGATCAAATGTTGGATCGAATTGCTGGATATGATTTCTATTGTTTCTTGGATGGATATTCTAGATATAATCAAATAGTCATTGCACCGAAAGATCAAGAAAAGACTACTTTCACTTGTCCATATGGCACCTATGCATTTAAGAGAATGTCATTCGACTTATGTAATGTACCAGCAACATTCCAGCGATGCATGATGGCTATATTTGTTGATATGATTGAAGACATTATGGAGGTATTCATGGATGACTTCTCGGTATTTGGCGAGACATTTGAACTATGTCTCCACAATCTGAAACGAGTTCTTTCCCAGTGCGAAGAAAAGAATCTAGTCTTAAATTGGGAGAAATGTCATTTCATGGTTAGAGAAGGCATAGTATTGGGCCATAGAGTGCCTGTTAATGGCCTAGAAGTTGATAAAGCAAAAATTTAAGCAATAGAGAATTTGTCACCACCAACAACAGTGCGCGAGGTGAGGAGCTTCTTGGGGCACACGGGATTTTATAGAAGGTTTATCAAGAACTTCTCTCACATAACTCGTCCTCTATGCTAGTTGTTGGAGAAGGAAGCTGAATTTATCTTCACAGCTGAGTGTGTTAATGCTTTTAACACACTAAATAAAGCTTTGACAACTGCTCCAATAATGTCAACACCAGTTTGGGGGGAACCATTCGAGATCATGTGTGATGCTAGCGATTATGCAATGGGAGCAGTTTTGGGGCAAAGGCGTGAAAGAATGTTCCAGGCAATTTATTATGCAAGCAAAACATTAGATGATGCTCAAAAGAACTACACAACAACTGAAAAGGAGTTGCTAGTTGTTGTTTTCGCTTGTGATAAGTTCAGATCATACATTGTAGGCTCTCATGTCAAAGTTTTCACCGATCATGCTGCAATCAGACAGTTGTTTGCCAAGAAAGATGCCAAACCAAGATTAATAAGGTGGATCTTGCTCCTACAAGAATTTGATATTGAAGTAATAGACAAGAAGGGCACAGAAAACGTTGTGGCTGATCACTTATCTCGTCTGTCAAATGAAGCAAATCTGGATTCAAAGGAAATAGTGGAGGCTTTCCCGGATGAGCACCTCTTGGCAGCAAATGACATCCTTCCGTGGTATGCAGATTTTGCTAACTACAAAGCCACAGGCGTGACACCACCAAATCTATCTCAAAGCCGGTTAAAATGTTTTATACACGAAAGTAAGTTTTATCTTTGGAATGATCCATTTCTTTATCGGAGGTGTGCTGACAAGATCATTCACCGTTGCATTCCCGACCGTGAAATTTATAAAGTTCTTCATGATTGTCATGCTTCACCCTATAGTGATCACTACAACCATCAAAGAACAGCTAGACGTGTCCTTGAGAGTGGGTTTTATTGGCCAAGCATGCTTAAAGATGCCTACCAGTTTGTCAAGACTTGTGAGGTATGTTAGAAGCAAGGAAATATTTCCAGAAAAAATGAAATGCATCTTACATCATTTGTAGAAGTGGAATTATTTGATGTGTGGGGCATTGACTTTATGGGGCCATTTCCACCATCAGATGGCAAGCAATACATCCTGTTAGCAGTTGATTATGTCTCCAAGTGGGTGGAAGCTGTGGCCACAACAAAGAATGATGCACGAGTAGTCCTTAAATTCCTTACAAGAAATATCTTCTCTCGTTTTGGTACTCCTAGAGCCATTGTGAGTGATGAAGGAACACATTTTTGCAACAAAGTCTTCAACAACCTTCTCACTAAGTATGGCGTGAGGCACAAGGTTGCCCTACCCTATCATCCTCAAACTAATGGGCAAGCTGAAGTGTCTAATCAGGAAATCAAGTCAATTCTGCAGAAAACGGTTGGTACAAACCGCAAGGACTGGGCATTCAAGTTAGATGATGCATTATGGGCCTATAGAACAACATTTAAAACACCCATAGGTATGTCTCCTTATCAACTACTGTATGGGAAATCTTGTCACCTACCTTGCGAGTTAGAGCACAGAGCCTATTGGGCGATAAAGAAGTTGAATTTCGATTCAAAGGCTTGTGGAGAGAACTGGTTGTTGCAGCTCGTAGAACTTGAAGAATTTCGCAGAGAAGCATTTGAGAATAACACCATCTACAAAGAGCGCGTGAAGAAATGGCATGATCAAATCATAGAGAAAAAGGATTTCAAACCTGGACAACAAGTACTCCTTTTCAATTCATGACTCCATCTGTTTCCGGGCAAGCTTAAATCTCGATGGTCGGGACCATTTTTAGTAACTCAAGTCTTCCCGTACGGAGCAGTAGAAGTGCAAAGCTTGGTGGATGGACACAAGTTCAAGGTGAATGGCCAAAGACTGAAAATATTCTACAGTGGTCAAAAGCAAATGGTAGAGACGGTTCTCCTCAACAATTGAAACAGCGTATCCTCGTAGAGCTAACGACGTTAAACTTGGCGCTAAGTGGGAGGCAACCCACTTTAGGATTTTGTTTGATTATATTTTTAAGTAAGTTTGTTAGTTTTTCATACAGAAATTGTGTATTGGCACTTACAATTGATTAAAAAGAGTCCACAAAACTGTAGACTGCAGTCCATGAAATGATTACCTCGGTCATTAGTCCATTACACAACATACTGCACTGGTGACTACGGTCCTCAATCTGAAGATCGCGGTCCACAGAACGCAGTGTGTGGTGCAGAAACGTGAAGACCGCGGTCACTAGAATGATTTTTTCCAGTGACCATGGTCCACAGAATATGTGTTTGAGTAATGCACTGATAACCGCGGTCCTCACTCACAGTGAAAAACTATGGACCGCGGTCACCAGTTGGTGTAGTTTCAACCAAAATGCAAGATTGTGCACATGGACCGCGGTCCATAAAGCAAGACTGCGGTCCATGCGTTGTATAAAGCAAAGATTGCGGTCATTTTGTTCACTTCTGTGTTGAAAAATCTAAGATTTTGTGCGACTTTTGGAATTCTTCTTCAAGTTTTCAAGGTTTTCATCATCTTCTAATCAAAATGTAAGTGTTTTACTTTGATTTCTTACTAGTTCTTGCATCTATTCAAGTGTTTAGACGATTTAGGATGGTTTAGATGGTTTGAAATGGTTTAAGAATGCTTTCATAGTGATTTTTGATCAAAGATTCATCTTATTCTCTTCTTGATTCTAAGAATGCCATTTGTTTGATTCATATGTGCACTAAAGAATGTTCACACCCATATTCATGAGTTATTAATGTTTAAAATGTGTTGTTTCATGAAATGAGGTGCCTTTTCATCCAGTTTTGAATTTTATTCATCATCCAAACCAATACAAGATTCAATGTTGCATGAGTTTTGAATGAGATTGATATAATAACACTGAGACCATGTATTAGAGCCATATATTGAGAATTTTGAATGGTTGAGATGTTATTATATATATGAATCTTGTTGTTTTCCTTGGTGTTAATCTCTGTGATTGTAGGCCTCCAAGAATGAAATTACCTGCGTCAAAAGGCAAACAACAAGCACCTCCTCCGCCTCCATCAGACAGGAACAGATTCAGAACAGCAAATGCTAAGCAAAGACTGACCATTATCAGGTCTAACAGACATCTGATCCCGGAGAGAGGTATCATGTTGATGACGGAGGAGTGTGAATTGGGCATAAATACTGTGATAGCGGCCCGTAACTGGAATAGGCTGATCCAAGCACCAGGAAACACGATGGTGTCTGTAGTTCAAAAATTTTATGTCAATGCCCCAGACAGAGAGGGCACTTCTGTTTGGGTACGGGGGAAGTGGGTGTCGTTCAATGCGGCAGTTATTAATGAAGTTTATGGCCTGCCAAATGACACACCGGATGAGTACTATAATCTGTTGCCGAGGTTTGATCCGGATGAGGTACTGAGGACTCTATGTGTTGATGGAGCTTCTTGGATTTGCTACAACAACAAGCCTGTGAACCTAATGAAGACTACGTTCACCACACATGCTAAGGTTTGGTTGTATCTTGTTTGTGCTAATCTTCTTCCTTCTTTAGCCATTAACCGGGTTACTGTTGAAAGGGTTGTTCTAGTTTACTGTATCATGAAGGGGCTCCCAATCAATATTGGGACAATTATTTCCAGCTCTATCAGATCAGCCATCGACAAAACAAATGCCGGTCTGCCACATCCCACCTTGATCACCGAGCTATGCAGACGGGCGGGAGTTGTTTGGGACAAGACCGAGCCGTTGTTGAAGATGAAGGACCACATAGCAGTGAAGATGCTCACATCCTCAGCTTCTAAGAGGCGTAGGTCCTCTACTGAGTCCCCTCCACCAGCTACCGATCCTGCCTCTGCCCCTACACTCCCAACAGATGATCCTCAGTCTTCCTCAGCTGCAGTTGCATACTGTTTCACTGAGGATCACACTATGATGCACTGGATGTCATACATGACCTGGTGTATACATAGCTTGCAGCCGGGCATGGCAGAAGCTTTACCTCCACCTCCGTGCACCTTGCCTTACTTGGAAATGACGTGTTGCGTACCTCTAGCTCAGCCACCCCCACCAGAGGTTCCTACAGATGATGATGATGATGATGATGATGATGATGATGGTGGTGATAACTTTAATGACTTTATTACTGAGGAAGAGATGTTTTGTGCAGATCCTTGAGCACCATGAGTTTGATGTTTATTTTGTTTTTCTTGCATCTGTTTTGACAACTTGAACTATTGTATATTCTTGATTCTTCTGTTTTTTCTGTTTTCTTCTGATTATGCATAATTTTAACTGTGCTTCTAGTAATCAATGCTAATCCTTATTTTGCCTTAATTTTCGGACTACTTCTTTCTTTTTGGTTCTCTTTGAATGCATGTGTGATATGTTACCACGCCCATGTTTACATCTCTATGTGCACTTGAGGACAAGGTACAAAATAAGTTTGGGGGTGTGCGCGCATTCTTCGCATTCTTCTTCAAAGTCAAATTCAGGTTTAAGGTTTAAGTTTAAATTTTTTTTTAGGTTTATTATTTTGACATATTTTGATATTTTTACTTATTTTGGTTGCATTATTACTTATAAACTAAATATCTTTTTCACATACATGCATAACTAGATATAGTATCTCATGACATTTAGAAATTATGATTATTGATTTAGTGTCAATTCATGAGCATATTAGTTAGGACATGAGCATATAGGTGTCAATTAGGCAAAAATCATGCCATATTTCTGAAAAATTTTTACTGAGTAACCAGTGAAATTGAAAATTCCTCTAGTGTGATGAGACAAAGAATTAGGATACTTTCAAACAGTCTGTGTGCTTGGTTTGTCTGAAATTTGATCTTGACAGATCTCTGTAGTCTTAGATAGACTGAGACTCTGAAGACTGAGAAAGTGAGGAGTAGAAACCAAACCATAAGCGGAAAGAACTTCCCACAGATTCTCAAAATAATCGAATCTGTCTTGATTACTACTTAGGAATGACTATAGGCGGGAAATGAAGTAGGCCATCATTGTTTGAGTCATAGCCTAAAGGCCAATCCCAGCATTTATATTCCTTTGTAGCCAATTTCAAGCCTTGCAGCCTGTTTTCTTGATTATAAACCTAGACATTAAAGAAACACTCGAGCCTCTTGTGAATACATCAGTTAAACCTATTTGTGTGCACTCATAGTTGTAATATCACCTATTCTGATAATGCAAAAGAAGAAGGGGATGTGAACATTGAAATATGTGTATGTTCAATTTTATGTTATTGCTTCAAAAAAAAAAGAGAGTTATATTTATTTTCTTAGTATTTTAGTATTCTCAATGATAACTGAACTTTTGACTTTTGTAAGAGTGTACATTTGAGTTTAATTTGAAGTGCATATACTGAAAGAAGTTTGGGGGAGCTATGAAGACATGGTTGTGAGCATGCTAAAAAAAAGGATGGAACAGAAATGCTCAAACTATATTAAGAAAATCAAAAAAATCAGGTTATTATTATTGCTATGAGTGTACACTTGAGTCAGATTTAAATTCCTATTACACTTGTACCTCGAGTCAGGCCACGTTACAACCTAGGAGAAAGACCACTGATCCTGATTACAGTTTAACTTGAGTAGAAGATGGATAGATGAGAAAATTGAGAGGGTTTGTGTACTTAGGTATTAGGAAATAATTTTTGTAAATGGAATGGTACCCGCAAATCACTTGCAAAGTCCGAGAGGATTGAGACACTGTCGGATGATAGGGTGAAGTTAAGGAAGAACAGATGATGAGCTGAAAATCTAGACAAACTGAATGTCCCTAAGGGAGTGTTAATGAGTCATAAGCTATAGGAATAGACAATTGAGGTTACAATGATGAGTGAAAAAGAATTTGAACTCTATATGGCATGACATGTTAGTTTTAGAATAGAGTCATTGTTCGAGGACGAACAATAGTCTAAGTTTGGGGGTATTTGTTAGTTGCATAATAAACCACTATTAGACTAGGTAAAATGATGCATTTTGTAGGAAATAAGAGAAAATATAAGTATAGAATTGCATAATTAGCAGTAGTTGCATATACTTAGGAAATGGGCTTTCGAGCTCACTCCCACTTTATTTTTCAGATACATATGGACGTAGAGTATGTTAACTTACAACAAAAGACGTACAGTTTGATTGGATGCTTCATTGGTGAGGTCGTCCGAGATAGGAGACTTGGGAGGTCATGTTTTATGTATTTTTACTGGATTGTTTTAATGTATTTACGCTAATTTAAACTTTGGTTTATTTTATCTTTAAATGACTTTTCTTGTTTAACAACTTTGGTTTTAATAATAGTTTTTAAAGTATTTCTGCTGCATTAATTATGATTTATACTGAGAAACCCGGTGAAAGTCTTGAGAAATTATTTTGATTCTTTTGTTTTGTATAAGAAATTTATCCAGACATTGACTTGAGAACAAATTGTTATAAACTTGATTTTGAAGAAAAAGATTTTAAGTAGCATCTCAATTTTTAACGGTCGACGATCCACACGTGAGACGAAACGTGAACGGAGGTCCGGTTGAAAATTGGGATGTTACACCAAGCCCCTAGTAGGCCAAGCCCGGCCCGCACAGGCTGGGAGCCCGTGCGAGCTCGAGCTGAGACTTCAGAGCCTTGGCCTGGCGCATGGGCCTACCCGACAGGGCTAGCCGGCCCATGCGCCCCCCCAAACCCAAGCCCCCCAATTTCTTGTCTTTTTGCCAAATTTCAGCCGATTTTTGTGATTTTTCCAGCATTTTCAACCATAAAACCATGGGATTACATGGTTTTAAAGCTCATGGTATTGCCATCCCATCCCACCTCATGAGCAAGCCAATGGACATTGCCAACTAGGCATCACGCTGGAGGCTTGAGAGCCATGTGGATGGCCACGTGTCACCTTATTTGCCATGCAAACACGGCCCTTCATGCATCAAAACCACCATTGTAGCTGATTTTCACAATTTTCCTTCCATCTTTTAATGCTTGTAACTCCTTTGTTTGACCTCCATTTTGAGTGTTTTAAGGCTCTTTAGAAAGCTCAAACTACCACCTACGAAGTCCCACGAGTAGTTTTCCCAATCCTAGAGCCATCTGAAGCATAAACCATCGAGAAAAGGGGCTATTCATAAGTTTCAAACCCAGAAAACCAGAAAAATCTGTGTTGAATCAATCTTTGGAGCTTGGGTTCCCAGGCCGTTCCAAGTCCATTCTGGAGGTAAAACCCCTCTTATTTGTCCTTATTTCGTGTACTTTCGTATCCAAGTGGTGGGAATCAAATACTCAAGCCTCAAACCTATTTTATAAGGCCATTAAGTAGCTATCTGACTAACTGTTTTAACAGTTCTGCAGGAAAACTAACTCTGAGACCAGATTGAAGGCAATATTTGAAGTACTTAGAGGTGTCCGATTGGACCAAGACCAGAGGCATTTCGAACCTCACGCTTGGGACTACAAAAAGGTAAAATTCTAGAACCAAAAGCTTTTGTGGTTTAGATTTTGTATACTTGGAAACACGCCTTGTTAGTTAAGTGTTGTGGACTTAGAAAAAATTTTCAGAACATCCTCATGCACACCATGTTTTGGAGTAATATATGAGAGCAAATATGATTAGGGTTGCTTACTATTTTGAATGAGACTTATTTAATCAGGATTCCAAGGCCTAAATTCTTGCAAAAACAGTAAGGAATAGCCTCGGATTAGTATTAGAAATTAGAATAGATAAGCATTCAAAAACCATAGGGGATTGAACCATACAATAATTTGTTACATAAATAGAAAAGTAGGGGATTAGTTGACTAACCAAATGAAGGCAATTTGAGCTAAAATTTGGTAGAAAAGTCCTTGGATATGTCAATAGGACGTGTACCAAATTTTAAGGCATTCTGAAATTGGAAAGTAGGTTAGTTAATTCACTAAGTGACTACCTGTCACAGGTTATATGGGATTCTTACAATATCTATTATTACACCTAGAAATCATAATAAATGATGTCCAAAAATCATGAATAAAATTCTGATGAAAGCTTAGACAGAATAGATAAAATCTGAAAATTTTTACCCAAATCCAATGGTTGGATTGATCACAGGAAATTTGGAAAATTTACTATTAGGAAGTGTAAACCCAGAAGTTCTTGTGATCCAACTGAAAATTCTGAGATTAAATTAAATGGCCAAACCTCAGTGGATTGATCTGAAATTTGGTGTAAAGGTTTATAAGTATGCCTAAATTATGTCTACCAAATTTTAGAGCATTCTGATATGGATAGGTGGGTCAAATTAGGCAAACAGTCACGGCCTGTCACTTAGAATATGAGAACACGCAGTTCCTGATATCTCAGAATGAAGCCTAAATTTGTGATTTAAAATTCTGGGGAAGACTTGAGGAGTCTAGAACAGATCTGAAAATTTGATGCAAATTCGATCTACGGATTGCCCGCAGAAAAATCAAAAAAATTGTTGCGCAGTTAGGACCTTAAGCTAAAAATGTGACTAAGTGTTGGGACTTGGGACTTTAAACCAATTTTGACCCAATTGGCCCATTTTGACCCGATTTGGGCACAAATTGACCAACAATGACTAGGATGACCACATTGACCAGAGTTGACCGAGTTTGACAGATTGATCGAAATGGTTCGGGTCGATCAAAACTAAGTAGGGACAGTGAGATTAGATATTAGGCCACTGTATAGATGGAACTGAGATTGAGTTTGATTGATGCAAATTCGAGAGAGTACTGCAAAACTGAGCCGGTTGTCGACGGAACATCAATGCACAGGACCCGAGGTGAGTAGTTTGATTCAGGTGGTTTCTGTGACTTTTATTCCGTGCATAAAACTTGTGTGAAATGACATGGTTCAAATGGTTTTACAAGGTTTGGATACATCTAATTGATTTTAAGATATGTAGATGTACACGGTAGTAAGACTAGAGGCTCGAGGTTCGAGCGCGGGGTCAGGATACACGATGAGATGAGATTCGAGGTTCAAGCACGGGGCTAGGGCGTATGATTAACACGCCAAGCTTCCGACCCTCTCGAATGACGGCACTTGAGGACTGAGCGCGAGGTTAGGGTATTCAAGGAGTACGCCTAGCTTACAACCCGTTCAAGTGGTCAGTACACCTGACTTACGACCCGCTAGAGTAATGACCATAGGTTGGGTTTTGTTGAGTTAACCTAGCCTGGATATGTTTTTAACTGGCATTGATTTAATATGTTTTTTGAAACGGTTGCACTGTTTATAATTGTTTTTATATTAAGCCATGCTTTCGAATGTCATATTATCTTTACTGCTAATGCATACATGCATTGTTTTTGAAATATTGGTTATGGATGACATGCTGAACTTCCTACTCACTGAGCCACGTTGATTGTATGCTCACTACTCTATCATCATTTTAGGTTCTACAGCAGCTGACAAAGGGAAAGGCGTAGTGATCGTCTGACTCCCTCACGATTCTGTCTCTGTTCTTTTGATATTTTGATTAGAGGTTGGTCATTCTGTACATATGTAAAGGGTCACTATGTATTTTGGACAAGACAAATGTTTAATGAAATGCTTCCGCTTTATATGTTTCTTACTCTTGCTTTCAAACATTCCAATTATTCTGATATTATCTGATTGTATGAGATTTGGAAAGGGCTTAACAGTGGTCGGGCGAACTCGTCTCTATGAGGTCTCGTCGGGCTGCCCTTGGCTTAGAGAAGGGGGTTCGACAAGTGGCTCAATGGTAGCGGATGATGAATGAATTAAGTACTTGAGCCCCAGGTCTTAGGTTCAAATCTCCGTGGAGGCGAAAGAAAACCCTTGGGGGTAGGGACAATACTGTGACGACCCACATTTTTTACATCGGATTGACGGATTCGACATTTATGTACTCTATGTATTTTCTGAAATTTTAATGAGAAAATACATAATTTTTCCCAATTTTTCCCAATTTTGAGTTAATTATTTAAGAAAATGAGAATAATATGAGAAAATGTAATTTTAAGGAGAAAACACACGAAAATATTAGAAAAATGTGTTTTCTTGAGGAAAATAATTTATAGGATTGATTTATGAATTTTTGGAACAATTATTGGATTTTTAGAATGATAAATAGAATTTTTGAGAGAAAATTATGATTTTTTGGAGAAATTATTCAATTTTTGGAGAAAATGATTAAATAAATGATAAAATGAGGTATAGTAGTGGTATTTTGATGGAAAGTGATGAATTAGTAAATTTTATGATTTTAGAAGAAGAAAAATGCAAAATTTTGATATAAAATACATGTATAGGTGTATAAGAAATGAAATAAGGGAATTAAAAAAAAATTGGCCAAAATTCGACCGCACGGGCTGTCCGGCCCTTGCGAGCCGAAACCTGGCTCGGGTCAGTAAGGAAGGACCCGTGGCCCATCCCAACGCACCTGGGGCTCGGGCTTTAGCCCGCACCCGAACCGGCCCAGGCGCATGGGCCGGCCCATCCGCCTGGCCAACCCATGCGCCCAAATAAGCTCCCCCCTTGTGTTTTTGTCCGTTTGTGCGATTTTTAAACCGAATTTTTTCCCAAATTTTGGGGATTTTCAGCAGATTTTTCCAGCAAAACCATGGGAGTTCATGGTTTAGATCCATAGTTTTGGCCATCACTTCATAGCCTCCCTTTTGGCCAATGAAGGCTGCCAACTGGGCATCCAGCATGTGAGGTTAAGTGTCACCTGGGTAGCTACATGTCACCCTCACCTTTGCCAAGCAAGCACCCATATGCAACAAAAAGGTCTTCTTTGAGCTCAAATCCAGAAATTCCCCAGCTTTGCTGGAAACTATAGCTTGATTTGAAACTATATCTTGATTTGAAACTTGTACCACCATCTACAAAGTCCCACAAGTGGCTTGCCTAATCTTGGAGTTGTCTGAAGCAGAAATCATCAAGAAAAGGTGTTGTCCACACTGTTCAAACCCAGAAAAACTAAAAAGTGTGTGCTGGAGCTACCTTTGGAACTTTGAACCTTGGCCCTTTCCAGTTCCCTTCTGAAGGTAAAATGGTTCACTCTCCTCATTTTCGCATGTACTTTGATATCCAAGAGTTAGAGGACGAGAAATAGGGCCTTGTACATGATTTTAGAACCATTAAAGTTGATTACCTACTCACTGTCACAACTGTGTAACAGAGACAGTTGGAGCAACCTTGGGAAAGCTCACTCTTGAACCACTCTAAGCACGTCCCTGAGGTAAAAATCCATCGTTCTACTCCTTATCATGAGTGCTCAAGTGTCCAAGTGGTAGAAATCAGAAATTGAAACGTTTAATGTGTTTTATAAATCACTGTCGCTAACTGTCAGACATACTGTTCTAACAGTGCCGACAGAAACAATTCGGGACCAGAATAGGAGCTATATTTGGGACACCTAAAGGCACCCTTTCGGGCTGGAACTAGAGGCATTTTAGACCCCATAGTAGAGACTCCAGAAGGTTATAAAAACTTGACTTTGAACTCTTGTGGATGTGTTTTGTTATACTTGCAAATATGTCATGATTTTAGGACGCTAGGATAGATTTCTTGTGTTCCTTAGAACATAGCAGAATATTGATGGAATGGTAGACATGTTTTTAATGTTGCATGTTACTGATTCGAAGTGGTTGTGATTAGTGGATGTGTTATGGCCTATAAACTGCAATTAGACACAAGAAACACCCCATAGGAATTGTGATTTAATGAGGGAAAGAATGATAGAAAGATAGTGGAATCTATGCACCCAGAAATTTCCTGCAATCTGGCTAAAATTTCTGAGATAGAATTGACTGACCAAACCATAATAGATTGAGCTGAAATTTGGTGGAGAGACCCTTAGATATGTTTAGAAGTTGTCTACAAAATTTTAGAGCATTCTGATAAGCATAGGTAGGTCAATTCAGGCAAACAGACACTGCTGTCACAGGAAATACGGGATCTGTACAGTTTCTGTATTTCTACCTGGAAACCCTAGTAAATGAATTCCAAAAATGGTGATTCAAGATTTTGGGAAAACTTAGGGAGTCTAGAAAAGTTCTGCTAGGTTTGGTGCAAATCCAATGTATGGATTGCCCGCAGAAAAATTGAAAAAATGGTTGCGTAGATGGGGTCATAGGCTAGTGTTGTGCCTACGTTATGAGAATTGGGAATATTGACCCCTTTTTGGCCCAATTGACCCCATGGAGACCAGAATTGACTAGTAGGGGCTCTGTTGACCAGCTAGGTCAGCAAGTGATAAGTTGACTAGGGTTGACCGAGATTGATCGAGATTGACCAAGGTCAAGCACATCAACTTAGCAACTAAGGCAAGTGGAATAAACATGGGCGAACTATTCTTGCCTAAGTCAAGTTATTAATTGAACAATGATGTATGGGTAGAATGGCCTAAGTCCCATGTTAATGATACGAGGTTACGAAAATTTCGCAGGACCCAGTACTAGCATGACGCGACCGATCGCGAGAGGAGCATCGGGAGCGAAGCATCCCTATGAGTAGTTTGTCTCAGGTGTCTTCTGTGACTTTTATTCTTTGTATAAAACTTGCATATTATGTCATGCTTTCAA
The DNA here is from genome assembly GCA_030144865.1 of Tinospora cordifolia. NCBI lineage: Eukaryota > Viridiplantae > Streptophyta > Magnoliopsida > Ranunculales > Menispermaceae > Tinospora > Tinospora cordifolia. Next base: position 23,871 of record JAJIYU010003825.1, read on the forward strand.
TGGTCTCACAAGGTTTGAATACATCTGATTGATTTTGAGATAGTTAGATGTACACGATAGTAAGACCAAGGGTTCGAGGTCCAAGCGCGGGGTCAGGGTACACGCTGAGATCTGACTCAAGGTCTGAGCATGGGGTTAGGGCGTATGGTTAGCGCGCCTAACTTCCGACCCGCTCGAGTGATGGAACTTGAAGAACGAAGGCGGGGTTAGGGTGTTTGAGAAGCACGCCTAGCTTACGACTCGCTCAAGTGGACAGTACGCTTGACTTACGACCCGCTCGAGCGATGACCATAGGTTGGGTTGTTGAGTTAACCTAGCCTGGATGCGTTTTTAACTGTCATGGATTTGAGATGTTTTATGAAACTATTGCACCATTTATGACTGTTTTTATGTTATGTCATACTTTTGAATGTCATATTATCTTTACTACTCATACATATTTGCATGGTTTTGGGGTACTGGTTACGGATGACATACTGAACTTCCTACTCACTGAGCCACGCTGATTATAGGCTCACTACTCTATCACCATTTCATGTTCTACGACGGCCGATAAGGGGAAAGGCGTAGTGATTGCCTGACTCCCTGACGACTCTCTTCTCAGCTTCTTTTGGTCTTTTCTGTGTCTTTTGAGGTTGGTCGTTATTATGCTAATGTAAATGGTCAAATATGTACTTTGGACAAGACTGATGTAAATAAAATGCTTCCGTTTTGGATTGTTACTTACTTTTGCTTTTAATTGTTCCAATTATTCTGATATCGTCTGATCGTATGAGATTTGCAAAGGGCTTAACAGTAGTCGGGCGAACTCGTCTTGGGAGAGGGTTCGTCAGGCCGTTGTGCCGGTCGGGCCGCCCTTGGCTTAGAGCAAGGGGTCCCGACAAATACCTTTGAGTGACCACCTAGCACAAAGTGCCCTGGGGGGGTTCTGTGAGCCCAGGTTGGGGTCGTCACATGAATCATTATCATAAATCATTCAACAAACCTATATGATTTATTAAAATTTAAAATAATAGTCTAAAACTCGAAAATCATCTCCACCTGTTCAGATGTTCGACTACCTTGAGATCTGCACTGCTCTTGAATCTATTCGAGGTGCTAACCAGATTCAAATCAATAAATATTTTCAGTAACTTAATTTTTTCATCATGAAAATTTCTTTTTCATATTTATTATTCTTTTTCACTTTTTATTTCTATATTGCACTATCATTATTTTCAATGCATTCACTAATTTTATTTTCAATGTAATATACACTGTTACCCTGATTTATTTGTGAATTTGGCCAAAATTATTTTTAATTCATGAACTATATCATGATGAATTATTTGGCCATTCCATTCTTAAGTTAAATCTTGAGATTTTAATTTAATGATATGATGCACATATTGCATGATTATCAACTTTATTTTTATTAATGACATGTGTCTTTATAATTTTGATAGAGATTATTTTATTTTCTTAATATTTTACTTTATTTTTCAACAAGCTTTAATTTCAGGTTTTTTCATTATTAAGTTTTTTTCCTGATTTTTCATCAATTTCACTATTTTTACAATTAACTTAATTTATTTTTCAACTACGTGCTCATAACTCACAAGTATTTATTATTTTCTCTATATAGATGATTTTTCATTAATTTAGTTGCTGATTTTTATTTTCTTTAATTTGACTAATTTTTTTATTTTTCTTTCTATTTAATTCATTATATCCAATTTATCATATATTATACTTTCTTTTTTTGTTACTATTTATTATATCACATTTCTACTATTTTTTTTCTTTAATTCACTATATAATTCTTAATATATACATACATACATACATACATATATATATATATATATAT
>JAJIYU010003826.1:0-25856 GCA_030144865.1 Tinospora cordifolia
TACTAAAGTGGCTTTGGCTTGTAGATAATGGAAGGAATCCAAGAAAACACCAATACACCTGATCAAAGTAACCAAGGGGCAGATGTGGCAGCAACTTCCGTCCTATCACCAAAGATAATAGCAGGAATCACTCGACAAGTAGTCGAGCAAGTGATGAGGACTCTACAGTCACAGCCTGAGTTTCAGAATGAACTAAGAATGAGAATTAATGAGCTAGTCATTCCTCTAAGACTAACCATGCCCAAAGGAATGACAGTTGAGATTAGTTCAAACGCTCCGTAAGGAATAAAAACAAGAAACTACAAAATGATCAAAAGACGGAAAAGAAGGCAGAAACGAACTCACCAAATTGAAAAAGAACCAAAGAAGTAGGTTAAGAGACAAGGGCTGTGCTATGTGTGCAGAAAAGGGGTCATTTTGCCAGAAATTGTCCAACTGCACCTGTTCGGGCTCCTCAGCCTCAAAACAATAAGGATTATGGTGAGAACCAAGCTAAAATGTTGGCTCTGGAAGATCAAGACCCTCAGTAGAAACCCTCATAGTCTAATATTAGGACAAATGAACTAATTTTGAATATAAGTAGTAGTAGGGAGACCTTTAGATTGCTACATGTTAGCATTTATGAATTTTAACTTGAAATAAGGTTTTGTACCAATGAAAATTTTCCCTTAAGAACTCTTGTCATTACATTTTGAATATCCAAAAATGGAAAGTACGGGAATAGAAAGTGTGAGTAGTAACCCTAGAACCTGCCATATGGCAGGAAGTGACAAATAAACTTTTACCCTCAGGTAGATTGAGAACTTAGGGCTAGGTATGACCCAAAATGAAAGACAAGCCTATCTCTATAGCAAGTTCTGCCATCGGACTTGTTGCATCAAATCAGGGATGAACAAAAGGGAAGACAAATGACTCACGAGCTTAATAGAGGAAATTGAATAGGACTGACATACTGACTTCAAGTTAGATGCTGAGAATACCCTAAGACTCAAAGGGATCTATATACCTTAGAATGGATACAGTAAGTAGATCACCCAATAATGAAGGATAAGTATTCCCTACCAAAGTGACCCATTTGATCATTTGGAGAAGCCACCATTACTTAAGAACCGATCTAAGGTCAGAAAATCAATAGCTGAGAATCAGGGAGTCTGTATGAAACGACCTATTAGGGAACATATAAGAATACAATGAACCAAACGGTTAGACATCATCTTGATCAGGAGACACAACTTATGAAACACAGTCTTGCTAAATTTAGCAAACGATAGCCAAATTCATTAACCATGAAACTTTGAAAACACCAGAGGCCGTCACCAAGACAGTTACAAAGACTCAAGCCCTTAGGCTTATCAAATTAGTCAAAACCAACCCATTTACCAGAAATACCTAACGAAATGACGCACGAATAAATATTTAAAAATTTTGAGGACAAAATTTTTTTAAGGAGGGTAAGTTGTAATACCCCTGAATTTTGTCGAATAATTTAAAATAAATAAAATAAGTTAAGTAAATTAATTTCAAAGATTTTTGGGTACAAATTGTGGGTTGGTACATGAAAAATAAAATATATTATAGATATAATAAAAAAATAGGCACATAAGACTTTAATTTAATAATTAAATGAAAATTATAATTTAGTAGAATTAATTATGAAATTTAAGGAGTTGCTTAAGAAATAAATAAAAATAAATTATATATATACACATATAGGTTAATATGTGTATGAATAAGGTGTGTGTTAGTATAATAAATGTTAATACTACATATTATAGGAATATGTACATAGAAAAACTTATATAATTAAATAAAAATGTAGTGTACATGTATTTATAAAAAATAAACAAAGCATTATATAAATATTAATTTATAATTATATGAGGTATTATCTGAAAATGAAATATGAAATAAATAAAAATACATGGAAATGGAAAATAAAGATTATTTAATTAAGGAAATAGAAAAATATCAAATAAATGTAATATTAAATAATTAGAAAAGGAAAAATATTAGCAAATCATCAAAATAGAAAAAAATATTTAAGAAAATCAAGTTCTTATCAATTAGGAAGTGTCTCATTGGCAAAATTCGGACAATAACATTATTAGAAAGCAATTTCATAATTAGAAACTGCATCTAACGGTCCAAAACGAATCTGTAAAATCCAACGAATGAGATTGAAGTCCAAAACGACACCCAGGAGCGCCGAATCAATGAGATCCAACAGCCCAGAAACGATCAAGCTGATCTAACGGTTCGGATGCATCTCATTTGATAAAAATGACACTGCATTCGAGGATCATCGTGCAGCCTAGATCAGTGATCAAGATCGGTATGGTACTCGAGGTCCATCCAACGGTGCAGATCAAAACCGCAGGAATCAATCGCGAAAATACAGAACTCGAAGATCATCAGACGATTGGGATTGAAGGCGCAAAACGTTAATCGCAAAATTGGACCGCACACGGTGGTCGAGGAAATCGGACGACTAGAAATAATCAAGGACGATCAGACGATCAGGATGAGTTTCATTCATCGCGAAACACGTGTCTCGAGGACGGTCTGACCGTCCAGAGCAAACTCGTTAATCAGAGATCGCGAACCAACACCGTGCTCGAGGAAATCGGATGACCCAGATTGACGAATCTCTATCAATCGAAGATCGAACACTATTCTCGAAGAAAATCTAATGGCTCCGATGCAACCTGCCAGATCGAAGATCTGATATTTCGATCAAGAACGATCTGATGGTCAGGATCGTTTGCTTTGAATTAAATAACCGAAAATTCAAATTAAATCAATAAAAATACTTCAAAAATCCAAAAATTGGTTTCTAAAATCCCAAAAATTTTCAAAAAAATTACTTGCTAATCTCTTGTGCTTGGGGGGCACAAAATTTTGAAAGATTGGCAAGTTTCTTACAATGAGAACACCACGAACTTGCCATTCTATACACTTTTGAAACCTATATAAACCCCCCATGCTAACACTTCAACTCATCCCAAGAAACAAGAGTTGCATTGTCATCTTGTTCTCTAAGCCCTCTTCTTGGCTCCTCTTCTCACTTTCTTTCTCCTCTTGTGTGTGAGAAGTTCATTGGGTTGGGAATTAGTTTTGGGTGATTCTCTTGGTGTTTGAGCTTTGAGAGCCATTGCTTCAACTTTGGGGAGAAAGCAACACAAGGTAGAAGTGACTTCTTAAACACCCCTTTTTCTTATTCAAAGTTCTAGCATGTTTATTGTGTGTATGGTTTTAAAATCAAAAGATTTTTAGTTCTAGCATTCTAAAATAATTTTTAGTTTTAGATTTGATTCATATTTGAATTTATGCACGCATATTGATCATGCCATGCCTAATATCATGTTTAGGTTTTATTTCAACATGCGACGCATGATTGTGAGTGCCCCATGATTGAATTTTCAGTTTGATCATATGCTGAATTTATTTATTTTAGTCTCATGTTCTGAAATTTATTTTATGATTCTAGAATATATGATTTACCAAAGATAATGGTGATAATAACCATGTACCATCATAACACACATGTGGGGTGCTATGGATGTTCTTTTCATATGATTAGTTCATATGGTCTTAAGACCAAAATACTTGGTTGGTGGGTAATGTCCCTTGAAGTCCAAAAGTCCAATGAAATTCGCTATGAAAAGCCATATTTCACTCTAAGGAGGTACTTTGTTAAGAACATCAACGGCTTCAAAAACCCTTTTGGTTTAAATTACAACTTTAAACAATTGGTTGTTTGAAACGCCTAATGTATGCAAGTGTTTGAATTATGGATGTGCTATTGTTTTGAGTTTAAAAAATGGTTGTTTGATAAAGATCCACTGAGCTATGTGCTCACCCCTTCCTCTCTTATTTTTCAGGGAATTAAATTATGAAGACATAGAAATTGAATATTTTATTTAGCAAGTTTCTATTTTCCTTTTTATGTAAGGGCTTGTTGCCCAATTTTGATTAAGACTTCCGCTGAAAGTTAGTATTTCTATTTTGAGATTATTGATCAACGATGTACTAGTTTACATTACAAAGTTATGTACTTTCTTTTATTAATAAAGAAGTTGAATTTTTCTTTACCTTTAATTGCCTTGATTTCATTAAATGTGAATTTGTACCATTGAACTTATTCTAAGGCATGTGGTATTGAAAAATAGAAAGTCAAGTGTGTGTCGCTTATAAAGTAACATGACCCAACCCGCCAATTGGTTAAGTCCACTGTCGAATAATAGTGGTTGTCCAAACCTCAAGGAATGTGGGGGTTGGGGTGTTATACCAACTAAGGGGACAACATATCCAAAAATTAGAACAATTGCTCAAGGTTAGGGTTTTCATTTGCCAAACGACCTTCAAGGGGTCCAAATTAGAAAGAATTGTCATTTAGGATACTTCGGGGGATCGAAATGACTAGAAACAAAATAGAATGGCATGAACTAACAAAATGAATGAGATATTCAAAAATTAGAACAATTGGCCAAGATTTGAATTTTCATTTGCCTAGTGACTGTAGTGGGTCTTAAATAAGGAAAGTTTTTAAAGGAAAATCACCTAGAGCCAAACCATACCTTAAAATGTGCATTAGGTTTATAAGATTCAAAAACTATAGGATATAAATTATAATTCCATGTAAATAAGGAGATATTAATTTTTTTTTTGATTTTTGTGAACCCATAAAGTCATGGCCACCCCCACTTGATTGTGTGCACCCACATCCACTTAAGCCAAAATCGGTCCAACCGCATACATGTGTATGTGCACTCATGTGACTATTTAGATAGTTTTTTGGAACTAAGATGAACATCTTTGATTATTTTATGGTGTTCCCTCAAATTTGATATTGTACACACATACTTGATGTGCAAGAAATAAGAAAATGGAAAAATATTCCTTGTGTGTTTGTGTGATAAGCAAGCAAGAAAAACCAAAAAGGAAATTTGTCATGAGCACATAGGGGGCGTCCACACATAGTTAGGAAACAAGATTATACTCATATCTTTTGAATTAGAAAGCTATATGGTCCCACTTGCCAACCATGAATACACTTGCCTTCTTTATGCAAACCATACCCTTTATGTATAGAAACTTGCCCAAATTTTTGTGAGCTTCCCAAGCTGCCCTAGGACGTCCCATATTCTCTCATGAACATCTATATAAACCCCCCTTGCTCACTTTTATCTCATCCCAAAGCAAAGAGTTGACACTTTCCTTTTTGTTTGTTCTTGCCCTCTTCTCACCCTCTTTTTTCTCTTGTGTGAGAAGTTCTTATTTCAGGATTTTAGAGAGTTGTTGAAGTAGTCTTGTTGGTGATTTAAAGTTTTGAAAGTGGTTGATAAGGCAAACCTCTGCCGATTCAACAAAAATTCAAATTAAGGTGGAGGGGACTTCTTAAACCTCTACTTTGCTATTTTAAATTTTTAACATGTTTATGCTTGTTTAAATTCTAATTTACAGCATGTCTTATTTTAGTTTTAGCATGTTTAATCATATTTTAATTTTAGTTAGCATGTTTTTATGTTTTAATCACTCATGAGAACATGTTTATGATTTAATTCAATGTTTCAAGCATGCGATGTAATGTTTTCATGCTTTCTTCGTTGTTTAAAATTTTGATATTTACATTTTGAATTTCTTTTATGATTATGTGATTCTTAAATATAAGAAATTGAAGATAAAAACTTCAAACTGTCATAGTGACCCTTATGGGTGCTATGGGTGTTCTTAGTACATGCTTGGAGTGTGTGGTTGCAAGGCACAACTAAGGGATACTTGATATGTGGCATCTAATGGAAAGTGACAACGAAATGTCTTTCCACTCTAAAGAAGGGTATCTAAATTAAGAACATTAAGGGAGTAGAACCCCTTTCAGTCTTAAGGTCAACTACAACAAAAATGTTGCTTGAATCACTTAATGCATGAGAGTGTTTGAATTTGGATGTGCTATTAATTTGAAATAGTAACTTAGTTGTTTAATGAATGATCTACTAGGCTATATGCTCACCCTTCCTTTTATTTTTCAGGAAATTGACTTGAATCATGAAGGCCATGGATATTAGATTATTTGAATAAATAAAGAGTTTAAAGTATTCTTTTATCTAATTGTATAACCTTATTGAATTGAAATTTAATACATTGTGACGTATCCATGAATGTTTTCAATAAGTGTTTAAATAAAGGAATTGAGATGCAAGTTGTGTACTTGTAAATGTAACGTAGGACCCAACTCACGTTGTGGTTGAGCTTAAACCTGTCTCTAGGGGGTTGGGGTGTTACAGGGAACTTGAGTTTGTTATGTTGTCGCGCGTTTGACCTTACTTGAGGTAATGCTCATTTTATGCTTGTTGTTTACTCTTACTTTATTTTGTTTAATGTCAACAAATTTTGGTAGTGATTTTGTTACAAACCATGCAAAATAAGGATGGTTCTGTGAGTGTTTTTCTCTAGTTTGTCCTTAGTTGAAAAGATGCTTCAACTAAAAATGTTAAAAACGTTATATGTAAAAAAAAAAAATAAGGTGCCAACCACACCCTCACCCTCACCCCAACCCCACACCCCCTCCACCCCGTATGTAAAACTTTAACATTGAGTTGCATTTTGGTGTTTGCAATATTTTTATTATATGCATTGGAATCATTTAGGTTTAGTAGGATTTGTGGATTGATTTGAAGTAAACATGACAAATGGTTTAATACCCTTGAAACTTTTTGACATAAATAATACATTATATAAATATTAAAATAATTTTTATAAATAACATAAATAAATAATAATTATAAAAATGTAGGATTGAAACGTTCTAAGCAACATAAACATAAAATTTAAGATCATGGACACTGAAAACAAAATTATACATTCTAGGGATAAGAATGATGTACTAGCTCAATTGATTAGAACAACACGCTAAATAAATAGGAGGCCTTAGGTTCGAGCCTTGTTAAAATACTTTTTTTTTTCTAAAAATATGAATAACAATACTTATATAAAAATAAGCATGCATGATCAAGCTAATAATCAAATAAAATTTTAAAAAAGCTTAGATTAATAATAATCTTAAATAAAGAGCATTAATTAATATAGTATACATTTGATTATTTAATAAATAATATACATTGAATTAGATTGAGATAAGTGCTATGTTTTTAATGGTTACATTATAAAATTAAGTTAAACAATGGACCAAAGATTATTGATTTAAAAATAAAAATGGGTGCCATAAATAAAACTCACAAAATTCAAATCCAAAATTTCAAATTCATACCATAAAATATTAGATAATGTTAATTAATTAGCACTCAATAAAAAAAAGATTTCTCACATTCAAGAGAATATAGGACAACCTCTAAGAAGAAATGAATTCAAAAATTTAAAATTCATGTTTAATTGTCTCACATTTGTAAACAAATGGGACAGTCTAGCTATGTGAGAGAGACATTTAGAATTCAAAAGATTTTCAAAGAAGAATAAATTACTAATTCTTACCTTATTATAAAATGTTTGATGAGATGCAACCCAAATACACAAAGGTGCAAATTTCGGAGAGTGATTATACCCTAGTAGTTGCACCATCATTCTCCATCTTTGTGCCCATCTTCGCCAGCCACTCTCTTCCATGATCTCCTTCATTAATGGCCCAAGGTAAACCATCAAAAACAAGGGAAGAAAACTCTTTCAAATTGCTCATATTCAACTCACAAATCCACTATTCTATGCTAACCACCATCATACTTCTTTCTTCTTACTCCTTCATTAGCCCCTCTCTCCTCTTCTATTTTTCAATCAAGAAACTTGTAGGGACATCTCAAATCCCCTAGCCCTTATAACATCCCAACATAACTTTATACACCATGCTTGAAAAACCCACAAAAAAAAAAATACTTATGTAACACCCCAACCTTTAAGAGACAGGTTTAAGCTCAACTACAAGGCAGGTGGGATCCTATGTTACATTTACAAGTACACAACTTGCATCTCGATTCCTTTATTCTAACTCTTATTGAACCTTTCATAACTGCCTCACCCAGTTTGATCAATTTAAAATAAAAATTTAGCAGAAGTCTTATTTAAAATTGGGTGACATGCCCTTACATTAAAAATGAATCTTTCCAAAAATAGAAACTTTCTAAATATAGCTACTATTAGATTTTCATAGTCTTCATGATTCAATTTCTTGAAAATTTTAAAAAGAGAGGGATGAACACATAGCCTAGTGGATTATTCATCAAACAACTAACTTATTATTTCAAATTTCTAACATATCAAAATTCAAACACTTTCAAACATTAAGTGATTCATACTTCAACTTGGTTCAAGTTGGCATTATAACTGAAAGGGGTTCTATTCCCTTGATGTTCTTAACTTAGATACCCCTCTTTAGGGTGAAAAAACATTTCCTTGTTACTTTTCAATGGATGTCATATACTAAGTATCCCTTAGTCGCATTTTACAACCACACACTCCAAGCATGTGTTAAGAACACCCATTGCACCCATACGGGTCAATATGATAGTACATGGTTCTTATCTTCACTTTCTCATGTTTAAAATTACACAATCATGATACTAAATCAAAATTTAAATCTTAGAATTTAAACACTTAAAAAAGCATGGAAGCACGCATAACATACTTAAAAACTTAAAAGCAAACCTAAGCGTGGTTTCTAGGCATGGTATGATTCCATGAATGATTAAAAACATACAACATGCAAAATTGAAATTTAAATATGATCAATCATACTAAAACTGAATAAATCATGCTATAAACTAAAAAATAAACATGCATAAACATGCTAGGAACTTGAAATTACAAGGTAGAAGTTCTACAAATCCCCTCCAACTCAATCCGAGTTTCTTGTTGAATCCGGTAGAGGTTCCCCTTATTTACCACCTACAGAACTTCAAGAACTTTTAACTACCAACAAAAGCACTAAAAAAAAAAAAACTCACTAGAAGATTGAAATTAAAGCTTCTCACTTGTGAACACAAGAGAAGTGAGAAGAGATGCCAAGAGGGCTTAGAACAAGCAATGAGGGAAGTGTTATAACAACTCGACCCCTGTGTTCTTTCTATTAGTGTTTGGACTTAACAACTGTTGAAACAATGGACTTAACCACAAGGCAGACCAGGCCTAGTGTTACTTTACAAGTGATGCACACTTAACTTTCTATTCCCATTTTCCCATGCCTTAATACAAAATAAGAGTACATAACCCAAATAAATTTAAACTAGGTCACATTATAAGAGATAAAGGAAACTCCAAATTTTTATTGAATCATAAAAATTTCATAACCTTCAACTTAAAATGGTTACAGCGGAATTCATAACAAAACTGGGCAAACACGCCCTACATAGAGATTTTCTAAATAAATTTAAAGTAGATGTCCCAAGTCCTTGCATATTCAATTTCTTGAAAAATGTTAAAGAAAGGGTGAACACTAAGCTCAATGGATCTTAAATAACCATTTTCATATTCAAATCATTAACACATTCATAATTCAAGCACTAACAAATATTAGGCGTTTCAAGCATTAGGTTGTGTAAAGTTGAAACTTAGACCAAAAGAGTTTTTCAACCCTTGATGTTCTCAACTAAGTAACTCCTTAGAGTGAAATATGACCTTTCTTAGTCATTTTCATTGGGCTTTAGACTTAGGGACTCAAACCCACCAACCAATCACTTAGGTATTACAAACCTTATGAACTAATCATAAGAATAGAACACCCATAGCAACCATGTGTCTACTATAATGGTACATGTTAGGATCACCATATTCTCATATTAAATCCCATAATAATGAAACATAAATAAAAATTTCAGAATATGGCACTAAACTGAAAATAAATCTAGAATTTCATAAAACCAAACATTCACCATTCACCATATGCATCAAGCATTTAGACAATCCCTAAAAACATGGTACTAGTAAGGGACGTTCATCATGCATACGTAGAAATGAATGAAATCAAACTAAAAACATGCATAAAGTATACTAAATGAATTTCAGAAAAACAAATCTCACAAAAAATAAACATGCTAATGGTTTAAACAAGAAAAATTTATTTAAGAGAAACAACTTCCACCTTAAGAGTTGTTTTCCCAATAATTCAAGCAGAGGTTCCCTTTGCTGTAACACTTCTGAATCTCAGCAAAACAATTCTCTACTAATCACTGAATATTGTAACTAAAAGTCTCTCACTCATGCACCAAAGAAAATGAGAAGAGAGAAGAAGAACAAGAAGAAGTTTGAGAGCACAATAGGGAGAAGTCTCTCTTGTTCTTAGAATCAATAATTGTGTGCAACTTAGGGAGTTTATATAGATGCTCATGAGCATATGGGATGTCTTTGGGTAGTTCTTGGGCATCTAGGGTAGCTCTCAATGTTTGGGCAAGTCTCCAAATGTCTAGAGTGTGAAAGAGGTAAGTGAGTTCATGGATCACCAATCTTGCCTATTTTTTTATGGCACCAAGGAATATTCTCTAGCATTTTTTCTAATTCAAAGGTCACTAAATGAGAATTTTAGAACTTGATAAATTTAGCCCTGAAATGAGCTCAATTTCATTTTGCACCCAAATTTAACTGAATAAACCTTGAATTTCATTTCATTTGGTATAGAGTTTTCAAGGTATTAAAGTGTTAACTTTTTGTTTTAGGATGAGAAGAATAAGAGCATGAGGGGGTTTATATAGATGTTCAAGAGCACTGGAGGGACGTCTTAGTCAGTCTTGGGCAGCTCACAAAGTTTGGGCAAGTTTTCATACAAAAAGGGGGACAGTTTGGAGTAAGATAGGCAAATGTGCTCATGGTTGGCAAGTGGGACCACTATGGCTTTCCTATTCCAAAGATATAAGCACAATCTTGTTTTCTAACTATGTGTGAATACAAAATAGGTTTAGATTAGATTCTAAATTAGCTAGGATGTCCAAATATGATCATATTTTGCTCTTGTAGCAACTTTCCTAGTTATTCATCTTACTTAAGCGTCACACTTAAGCATGTAGGAAATACTGCCATTTTGGCGTCTTAGGGTGTATGTGTGTCTTAGGCTAATTGTTTGATTTATTTCTAAGGTCAAGGTGTGAGCATTAGGAATCAAATTCGATCAGATCATGTGTAAGGAAATGTTTCTATGGTGGTGGATTTCCTTAGACGCCATATTTAGAAGCTTTTCCTTCTCCACTTGGCGCCATGCATGAGAAGGAAATGTTTCTAATTTTTTATTTCTCTTCTTTGGTCTACTTATCTCATGGGATGGCTAGGGTTTTGAAGAGCTGAGTTCACACATTAGAAACTTCTTATTTGGGTTTTCACATGTGTGTATACACACACACACATACCCACAAATGGGCCGGTTTAGCACAAATGGGGCATGGTGCAAATGGAATCATTCGTTCATGGTTTCTTAATACTAAGTGGGATGTCTCATAGGGGTAGCATACTTGATCATTTTCATGGCACATAGGATCATTCTACATGAACTTAAATAAAGGAAATGTCCCATGGAGCTTTGGGTAGGGTGAGAGTACACATGATCATGGTGTTCCACCCATGTGACTTGCACATGTTTAGGGTGGCCATGACTTCATGGGTTCACAAAAATCAAATAAAAATTAAAATCTTCTTATTCACAAGGAATTATAATTTATAACCTATAATTTTGGAATCACATGAAAAAAATTAAGAATTTCAATATATGGTGTGGCCAAATTGGTTTTCATTTACTTTCCTTATTTGGAACCCACTAAAGGTACTATAAAATGAAAACCCAAATCTTGGCCAATTGCCTTGATTTTTAGATATGTTGTTTATTTTGTTAGTTCATGTCATCCTATTTCGTTTTAGGTTATTACGATTCCTCGAAGTGCCCTAAATGCCAATTCTTTCTAATTTGGACCTCCTAAAGGGCGTTTGGCAAATGAAAACCCTAATCTTGACCAATTGTTCTAATTTTTGGATATGTTGTCCAATTAGTTGGTTCATGTCACCTTACTTCATTTCAGGTTGTTTTGGGTCCCTAAGGGTCACCAAATGAGACTTTTGGAAACCTGCAAAATTAGCCCCGAAATAAGCCCAATTTCATTTTGCAGCCAATTTCATTGAATTGATCTTGAATTAAATACAAAGTTTTCAAGGTATTACAACTTACAAATAAATTCTCTACAAGTCATTTCCTCACCATCACTCAAGTCATTAACCCATCTTCTTTCTTCAACTCTTGCTTTTGTTTAAACCAAGAAATGAGCAAAGAAAAATCATTACAAAACATCTACAAGGTGCATCCAAGAACCCTAAGAAAAGAACCCCAAAGGAACCCCCTCCAAAAACCACATAAACTAGGCAACACCACATTGAAACCCCACACTGTATGCACATTTTGGTCATGCCATCTCCTTGGTATTTTAAGCTCATGTTTTTATATATTTTAGTGTTGATATTGCAGCCTTAAAGAGTATGAAAAATGTAAAGAAAAAGAAAGGTGGAAGTGACCAAGTAGAAATAAGAGGTTGAAGGACATAACTCTAGGTATAATCTCTAAAACAACCTAGTTTATGGTATCTCTTTGCATGCATGAAAGATCGACACTAGGGACTGATGTAAGGTATAATTTCTAGCATGGAAACCATCCTTCTGTTAAGTGGTTTAAAGTAGGTAATGACATCCCAACACCTTATACACAAGTACCTTACGGTAAGTGTGATAAAAACACCAAAATAAGGGTGTTTGAGGCACTTTATATCCAAACCACATGGGTTGAATATGTGTAGCCATATTTCAGAGTATTATGATATAAGAACAGAGAGCAAAATTTTCTCAAAGTGGAAACAAGACATGAGAAACTTTAGCCATACCCACACATGTGCACCATAACTAAAACATCAAAAACTACGTCTTTTAATGATGTCTTAGTGCATTGAAGCATAATTGCAAGTGTGTAGCCAAGTAATAGTGGGATACACACTTATAACATCAATGAAAAGATGTCATAAAAACACTTGAAAACAAAATTTTCATGTGCCTTAATATTAGATTGTTTAAGGTTGAAAGTTTTAGCCCCTATACTCATGTTAAACATAGTTAAAAATCATTAAGGTATGATTTAGAAATGAAGGAAAGTAACTAGAAACAAAAACCTTACTTATAGCTTTGTAGGACACTAGTCAAGTGTGAACAACCCTAGAAAAGGGTGTTGTTTGGTGTATTATTTAGGATTACTTAAGTAAAGTTATTTAAGTAATAGAAAACACTTAAAATTTTCTACCACAAGCCATTCTAATCCAAGGCTATAACAATAGAAAATAGCTCTAAAAAGCAAAAACCTCGATTTGATTATTTTCCAAGAATGTTGAGCCTGGTATGTAAGCCATGTATCTGGGAGGAAATTCAAAGAACAACTTTTAATTTTTTAGTCAGAATTGATGACAAGCTAAGCTTTACTAAACCCACTTGACAAATGCAATCGCCAGATGATTCCCATCTCTTGACAAAAATTATTAGGGAGGTGGACTTTATCCATGACGTACCTCAATAAGAGGGCCAAAGGCAACGAAAAGTTGATGTGACTAGCCCTTCACGACAAAGTGTCTAGATCATTGTGCAATGTCCTAAAAAAATGCCTAAAGGCATGACTAAAGCCAATGAAGCCTTTTTTTTCTTTTTCTGTCTTCCTAGGCTTGTGGTTCATTAGTATTTCGAATGGCAAAGAGAGGCAGTTCAAAAATGGACTTGGAAACACCTTGGAGAAATAACTCAAGGGATAAGGTAGGCTCAACGTGGTTATCCACATGAAATGACAAGGCTAGGTTCACCATAATAAGGCATTATCATAATTTCTGTGTGACAGGTGCACATAAAACTTAGCTAAGAAATATAACCATCAAACTTACATGGAAAGAGTCTAGAGAAGTCATGTAAGACACCACCTCCCCCTTATGCCCCAAATTGCATTCGACTAAATCGACGATAATCTAGCACATTCACGTCACGTGCATGCATGTTAGATATTTCTTTTCCTTGGGCTGTGCGATAGGTGGGCGCATGACATTAATTTTATCATTTTCTTTCTTTTTATGTCCCAAATCCCTGAGACTACCTAAGCACTTAACTTATAGGGATTTCATAAAAGTACATATGCAATCAATATCATTTATTTGAAAAATTAATAAATCAAGAGGTACAAAACCTTCAAGTTTATTACATTAATTTAAACTTAAAAACCTTAATGAAGGAAAGAAACTAGGGCTAGTCCATGCAACTTCATTCTTTAGTTTTCTAAAATGTTAGAAAAGAAGGGGTGAGCTCAAGAGCCAGTGGATCATCCCAAATATTTAAGTTTCATTAGTTCAACAAATAAAACATACATGCAGAACATTTTCAATAATTAGATGATTCAAATAGTTTATTATTCAATAGTTAAGACCGAAAGGGTCAACCTTGATGTTCTCTTTCCACACATTCATATCAAAAGAGAGGAAAGAGCAATCCTTATGCCAATTTTCAATGGATCTTGGATCTCACCCATTATTCAAGAACTAAGGTTTGACCCATTGTTCTATTTCGGCGAACTAGGGACAATCCCATCATTCCATTCTTGAGAACAATCACAATAATCCTTGTGGAATACTGCGTCGGTAGTGGTTTAATTCTTTATTAATCTTTCGTTGATTGTAAACAAATCCATCATGTATCCAAAATAGGAATTAAACATATGAGGTTGGAAAAACTTCATAGGCATGTCATAGCCTAGATCATATCATCACATATCATACATCATTAGTTATTTAGTCCTAAGCATGCATATTCTAACATGATATATACAATCAAGTTAAATAGAACATGTACATTAAAAACATAAACACACATGCAACCCTTATTAGATCAAAATAATAAAGTAAAAATCGAAAATCATCTCCACCTCAAAACCTTAGTTCCTTCTTATTCTTGGTATTGTTATTCTAATCCTTTTTTGAGCCTTCAACCTTGAAGATTAAGATTCAATGCACTATTTTTGATGGTTATGATGTTTCTAATATTTTTGAATCATATTCTAATGATTCCTATCTAAGATGGCCTTTAATTGTGCAAGAATATTATCCTAGATGAGTCCTAATATAGGCTTGCTTTTATGTTCTACGGTAAAGGGAAGGATTACCACAATAATTAGAATGAAAAAAAATGAAAAACAGGGAATGCATAAACACTACTGATGTAATGCATGCATTATCAAGGTAGAGTACCATGGTAACAAGTGAGTATTTTCAAAAATTCGATAAACTACCATGGTAATCAGATACGTTATCATGATAGTCAAAGTGAAATTCCCAAAAAACAGAGGAAAATGAAGGCATTAACGTGGTAGTCATTATCATTACCATAGTAATTAGTGTGCAAAGTTAATTTTTGGGCATGTTTTCCCCATCCTTTGTTCTCATATGACCTTGGCATCCTAATACTTCGACTTCCAAACCGTGAAACATGTATTTGGGACTGAGACAAGGTCATTACACTTTCTTTGATTCATCGAATCCTCTGGTTGCTCCAAGAATGTTTGAAAACTGGTTGTATGGCTTGAACTTCTATTATAAAGCAAATTCTGGTTGTCACTTCTTCCTATCACTACTATTGCTTTGTGGAACAACTAGGAAGAAAAAAATGGTATTAGGAGAAGGCTAAGTGGGAAAGAAGAAAGGGGGTTCACACTTGCTTGAGTGATGAGAAGCAAGGTTTATATAGAGTTGGAATTGGCAATGTTTGGGAAGTTTTGGGTGGTTTCCTTTGTTGCATTCTCTCCTAAATTCTATTTACTTTCTTCCCATGTACAAATATTAGTAACTAATGGCTTTTAGAAGTTGCCCATACGTTTGAAGCTTCTTACAATTGTTTTGGAAACTTTACAAAATTGTTTCATGCTTGTTTTACTCATATTACTGCAATAGTGAGAAGGCACTACCATAGTAACTAGAACTCATTGTTTTCGATGGATTTTCTAGGCAGGAACACATTAGCAAGGTAGTGTTTTTCATTACAGTGGTAACCATAATTTTGCTCGATTGTAAATTTGTGTGTTTCATTCTGATTTGTTCGCCCATTCGTACATTTGATTGGACATATTTTACATCATAAATTCTATGGTTTTCTCTAAGTTTAATTTATTTGAATTATTCAACAAAATTCTGGGTTATTATAACCTACCCCTTTAAAATAAATCTCGTCCTCGAAATTTGTACCTACTTGTTTACTTAATTGTACTACTACTATTGCTACTAAGGAGCTTAAGCTTTGGTTTTATATATATATATATATATATATATATATATATATATATATATATATATATATATATATATACATACATACATACATACATACATACATACATACATACATATATGTATGTATGTGTATATATATACACATATGTATATATATATATATATCTATGTATGTATGTATGTAAATTTCCCAAAAACCAACCCATAATCACTTAAATGCAACATTTTTATATACATTTATATATCATCTCATTTTACGGAATCCCTCTTATTTCATGTGCTCACATAATTGTATATCGTTATATCACCATGTATATATATGTATATATATATATATATATATGTACCTCATGATCACTCTCATGTGTGTAGCAACATTATTATATATATTGTAATACCCTGAATTCTTTGTACTCAAACAAATGAAATTTATCATCAATTCAATAGAATTTGGGTGCCAAATGAAATCGGGTTCATTTCAAGGTTAAATTTAGCAGGTTCCAAAACTCTTATTTAGTGAACCTTAGGGACCCAAAACAACTTGAAATGAAGTACGATGACACGAACCAACTAATGGGACAACATATCCAAAAATTAGAACAATTGGTCAAGGTTAGGGTTTTCATTTGCCAAATGTCCTTCAGGGGGGATTGAAATGACCCGAAACAAAACAAAATGACAAGAACTAACAAAATGAATAACATATCCAAAAATCAGAACAATTGTCCAATATTTGGATTTTCATTTGCCTAGTGACCTTAGTGGGTCTTAAATAAGGAAAGATTTTGAAAAAAAATCACCTAGGGCCAAACCATACCTTAAAATGTGCATTAGGTTCATGAAATTCCAAAACTATAGGATATAAATCATAATTTCATATAAATAAGGAGATGTTAATTTTTATTTGATTTTTGTGAACCCATGAAGTTATGACCACTCCTAACATGTGTTAGACACATGGGTGAAACACCATGATCATGTGTACCCTCACCCTACCCAACCTCAATGGGATGTTTCCATTGTTTGAATCTATAAAAATTGATCCTATGTACCGTGCAAATAATTCAGTATACTCACATATATGAGGTGTCCCCATGGTTAGAAATCAAGACAAAGTGATCCCATGTACCAAAGAAATGATCAAGTATTCCATGCACCTTCATGGACGTTTACACCCATGTGTGTGTGTGTGTGGGTGTATGCACACATGTGACAAACCTTATTAGAAGTTTCTAAAACATAAATGGTGCTCACTTACAAATCCTAGTCATCCCTTGCTGGCCACACAAACCAAAATTAGAAGTTCCATAAAGAAAGGTCTTCCATGACGCCAAGAAGGAAAGGTTTCCACTTCATACATATGTGATCACCAAGCAAAGTGTTGTCTAGGAAATGTTTCCAAACCATGAACCAACCTAATATGGGACATTCTAGTTGAGGTTAGAATGGATCAAAGTCTGAAAATATTCTCTTAAATTAAATAAGAAATAAGATAGAGAATCAAATATTTGCTCATGGGAATTTGGTAAGCTTTAGTGGGCCTATAAGCTCACTTGCCTTTTTCACCCAAACCATCGCCTTATGAGTTTGGAAACACACTCAAACTTGGTGACCTGCCGTTGATGCCCCCTTGTGCTCATGAACACCTATAAATACCCCCTCTTGCTCGCATTCATCTCATGCCAAAGCAAAGAGTTGACACTTCTTTCTTTGCTTGTTTTTGCCTTCTTCTTGGCACCCTTTCTCACTCTCTTTTCTTTCTTACGTGAGAAGTTCTTATTTCAGTATTTTAGAGAGTTGTTGAAGTAGTTTTGTTGGTGATTAGATGTTCTTGAAGTTTTGAAAGTGGTAGATAAGGGGAACCTCTGTCGGATTCTACAATGAAACTCGGATTATGGTGGTGGGGATTTCTTGAACTTCTCTTTTGCTCTTTCAAATTTCTAGCATGTTCATTCTTGTTTGAATTCTAGTTTTCAGCATGTTTTATTTTAGTTTTAGCATGTTTAATCATGTTTTAATTTCAGCTAGCACATTTTAATATTTTTAATTCATGCATGATAGCATAACATGCTTAGAAACCATGCTTAGGCTTATTTTTGAGTTTCCTAGCATGTTATTTGTCTTTCTCATGTTCTCTTGGTTGCTTTAAATTTTGATATTAATTATTCTGATCTTGTTTTATATTTATTTGAATTTAAACATGAGAAAGTGAAGATAAGAAACACTTACGATCATAACAGTCTAAGTGATGCTATGGGTGTTCTTTACATATACTTAGTGTATATGAGTAACATCACTAAGCGTGGATGTGTTTTTAAAATACTTGGAATGGGGACATGTGATCCTTATTTCCAATGGAATGTGACAAGATGAATTGTCATTCCATCCTAGAATAGGAGTATTTTAATGAAGAACATCAATGGATTAAGAACCCCTTTTGGTCAAATATACAACCCTAACAAGATATTGTTTGAAACACTTAATATTTGTAAGTGATTGAAATTGGATGTACTTTTGATTTGAATTAGTAAATTAGTAGTTTGATAAATGATCCATTGCGTTATGTGCTCACCCTATTCATTCTATTTTTCAGGAAATTGAATTACATAAAAACTATGGATTTTTGAAAGTTTACTTTTAAAAAGTTCATATTGTAAGGGCATATGTCTCAGATTTTGAATAAAGACTGCCGCTAAATTTTACTTTTAAATTTTAGAGTTATGTACTCTTTCTTTTGATTATATGAATTCAATAAAGTATTTCTTTATTTTATTTTGAATACATAAAGAGTTTGAAGTTTTCTTTTATTCACTTGTATTATTTTGTTGAAAATTAAACTCAATAGAAGTGTATTTATAAGTATTTCAATAAGTGTCAGAATAAAGGAATTGAGATGCAAGTTGTGTACTTATAAATGTAATATAGGACTCAACCTACCTTGCAGTTGAGCTTAAATATGTCTTTAAGGAGTTGGATTGTTACACACACACACATAGACATATATATATATTTCATTAATTAATGTACTTATATTATTATTATTACCATCATTTTCCAATTAATACACACATTAATAAATACCATTGCCAAAAAATCACGCACATTAATTTATACAATTCTTACAAAATCATAATTTATATAATTCCTTCAAAATTGTATATTTTCATTTATAATTCATTAATTGATACATGAAAATAAATATTGAACCCATCAACTCAATGTTAAAATTACAAGTCATTGCAGTTTCCCCTCCTAAGAACAAATTTCGTCATTGAGGTTTACTAGGGTAACAAAAATCAAGAAGTGACTCTTATAATCTTAGGAAAATGACTTGCCATGTAGTCTTTTCGCTCTCAAGTGTCCTACTTGGCACGATGAAACTACCAACGTATTCATACCAAAGGTATGAATAATAGCTATCAGAGCTTCATCATAAGTACAACCCTCTTGCAAATCAACATATGTCCAGTTTAACACGTGCGAGGGGTCAGGGGTAGTACTTCCTCAACATTGACACATGAAACACATTGTGTACTCCCATTAGCTAAGGTGGCAATGCCCATTGGTAAGCAATAGGACCTATTCTTTCAAGGATCTCGAAAGGTCCAATATATCTCAGAGCGAGTTTCCTTGAAATACCAAACCGAGTCTACCCATTTCGAGGAGAAATCTAAAGTAGTACATGGTTACCAATGTCAAGCTCAAGGATCTTCCTCCGGTTATTCGCATACACTTATGTCGATCCTGAGCTGCCTTTATGTTTTGACAAACCTGTTGGATTTTTTCATTCTGCTCATGCACAAAAGTAGGGTCCAAAACTTCTATGTCACCAACCTCATCGCAACAAGCTGGCAATTGATAAGGTCGACCATATAATGCCTTCAATGGTGCCATGTCGATACTTCCCTAGTAGCTATTATCATATACAAACTCACAAAATGATAAATGATCATCCTAGCTACCACCAAAATTAAGGACACATGCACAGAGTATATCCTCCAAAATCTAGACTACTCTCTCAAAATAACCACCAGTCTGTGGATGGAAGGCTGTGTTCAAGTTAACTCTAGTTCCCCATTGACTTTACAAGCTCTGCCAAAAATGAGATGTAAATCGATCGTCTCTATCAGACACAATGGACATTGAGACCTCATGTAATCTCACAATCTCGCGAATATACAATCGATTCAACCTTTCAACTAAATCTCTGGTATGAATCGGGAAGAAATGAGCAAACCTAGTCAGTCTGTCAACAATAACCCAAATAGTATCATGTCTCTACGAAGTCTGAGGTAACCCCATCACAAAGCTGTAACATATCAAAAATTCATATGACATGTGAAAATTTATTCAGAGAATTATATGAAATTCACGGATGAAAAATTTGATAAGTCCTAGCTTAGCCAAATAAGGAATAAAATTAATTTAATGGATTTTTGGGAGAAAATATATGAAATAATGTATAACATGGGATATCATAGCCAAAAATACAAGGATATGTGCAATTTTTGATGAAAACAAGATTAGAAAGTCAATTTGGATTAAGATTTAGCAAAAATCTAAAAATAGAACATGAAATTCGGCTAAAAATCATATAAAAATAACTTAAAACGCATCCAACGACTGTAAACCGTCGATCTGAATCCGATCTCATGATCTGACAATTGCAAGATGATCTGAACCAAAGCCCGAGTGCATAGGATAACGAAGATCGAATGAACAGAGATGATCGAGGACGATCAGACAGCCGCGATCAAAGCCGGGAAACCACAATTGTGAAGACGCATGGTGCGACTCAGCGCGTGCCAATCTCGACTCTCCAATCAGATTCGTGTGCGTATCTCGAGGATGATCCGATGCACTGAATAATAGTCGAATTATAAAATACGAAAAATGAGAAAATCAACGAAAAATTCACCGAAAATACCGAAAAATTGAGATAAATATCAAAAATTGATTTTTAAATTCTAAAAAAAATCCCAAAAATACTTATTTTCCCCTTAAAATTAGGAAATACAAAATTGTAGAGAACTTAGGTATTTTACTCCAAGAAAAACTCAAAAGTTTCTATTTTTTCCCCTTTGAAAATCTATATAAACCCCCTAGGCTCTCACTTCCCTCATTCCAAAAATAAGAGTTGAAATTTCCTCTTATTTTCTCTAAGCCCTCTTCTTGGCACCTCTTCTCACGTTTCTTTCCTCTCTTTTGAGTGTGAAAAGTTTTTCTCTTGGGTTGGAGAATTAATTTGGGTGATCTTTGTTGACACTAAGTACATAGGGGAATTGCTGCAGAAAGTTTTGGAGAAAGCATCACAAGGTAGAAGTGATTTCTAGAATACCCTTTTGTTCTTATTTAAATTTATGGCATACTTATTGTTTGTGTGTTTTTTACTGAAATCAAAGATTTTCAATTTCAGTTTCAGAATTTTAAAAGTTTATTTCAGGTTTTCAGTTTTGATTTATGTTTGAGCAATTATATCATCCATGCCATGTTAATATCATGCTTAGGCTTTTAAATTGAAGTATGATGCATGTTTTATGAGTGTTTCATGAATTGATTGTGTATATTCTGAATTTTAGTTTGATTTCATATTTTGAAATTTATTTTATGAGATCATGATATAAGAGTTAATCTGAGACGATGGTGATAATAACCATGTACCATCATAGTGGTCAAGGCGATGCTATGGATGTTCTTTTTATATGAGTTAGGTCATATGGTTTTCAGACCTAAGTATTTGAGGGTCGTGTATCACAGTACCTTGTGAGTCACCACGTGTAACGGGTTGATGTCGACACGTGCCACTAACGAGTTGATGTCGAGTGGGCCCCGTTTACTTAGTTAAGAGCATCAAGGGATTAAAAGCTCTTTTGGTCTAAGACTCGACTTGAACAAATTGTCATTTGAAATGCCTAATGATTGCAAGTATTTGAATTATGATTGTGTTATGAGTTTGAATATGAAAGATGGTTGTTTGAAAAGGATCCACTGGGCTATATACTCACTCCTTCCTTTCTTATTTTTTAGGAACGTGAAACCTATGAAGCAATTGAATATAGATAGTTCTTAAAAAGTTTCTACCTTATTATTTTTTTTGAATTTTTAGGGTATGTTGCCCGAAGTTTTTATGATTTTCTACTGAAAAGTATTTTGAAGTCTTCCGTTGTAATAATTAGTTTTTTTTTGAAAAGTTTTGTACTTTCAATTTTTCTATTATGAATAAAATGGTGTAAATTTTTTATCTCTTTTAATTTGCCTTGATTTTATTAAAGTAAAAATTTTGTAGTGTTGAATTTTTATACAAAGGCATGAGATATTGAAAAAGAGAAGAACAAGTGTGTGTCACTTGTAAAGTAACACTAGCTCGACTCGCTAGTTAGTTAAGTCCACTGTCAAGAGCATGGTGGTTATGTCCAATGCTTAAAGATACGAGGGTTGGGGTGTTACAAAAACCCATAGTAATTTGTTCCCATTTCCATTCAAAAATAGCCAATGGGTTGTAATAACCCATCAGGTCTCTGGTGCTCAGTTTTAATCTGTTGGCACGTGTTACATCTATGCACAAAGGCTGCAATATCTTGCTTCATCCTCGTCCACCAAAAAGTATGTCGAGCATCATGGTACATCTCATTGGTGCCTGGATGAATGGTATACCTCGAACGGTGCAGCTTTGCTAGCACTCCCTATCTTAGGCGAGGGTCATCTAGTACCCACAATCGTCCCATGAACCTCAATGCACCATTACTATCAATCGACCATTCCACACAAGAAGTGTTGTCTACCCACTCTTGATATGTCACATAATCAACGTCACAAGGTTGCACCTTTATGATCTCAGCAACCAGCACCGGTTGGGCTCTTATCTATGCACTGACTGAGGCACATGCTCATGATCATCAGGCGGGACAAAGGTTTGAAATGAAAAATTGGTATCAGTCAAAGTCTCATAGATACTCATCACTATCATATAATCAATCATCCTCAACTCTTGAGACATATGTCTAGCCACACAAACAGTCTCGAGTTGTACTCTACTCAGTGCATTAGCTACTACATTAGCTTTCTTGGGATGGTACTCAATGGTAAAGTCGTAATCCTTAAGTAGCTCCGTCTGTCTCCTCTGCCTCATGTTCAAATCTCTTTGAGAAAAATAAATCCTTGAGGCTCTTATGATCAAAATAAAGCATAAAGCACTTACTATACAATAATGTTGCCAAATCTTGAGTGCAGACACCATTGTTACCAACTCTAAATCATGGACAGGGTTCTCTCATGCACCTTCAACTGTTGCGAGGCATAAGAAATCACCCAGTTTCCCTACATCGACACACACCTAAGGCCTATCCCACATACATTTGTATAAATCACCAACTCACAGCTGGGTTTAGGTAGCACAAGTATTGGCATAGATTTCAAATGATGTTTCAGCTCAAGAAAGGCTTCCTCGCACTTATCTGTCCATATAAACGACAAGTCCTTCTAGGTAAGTTTTCTCATAGGTGAAGTAATCCTCGAGAAATTTTGCACAAATCTATGATAATAGCCTGCCAAACCCAAAAAACTATGAATCTCCGTCACTATGGTAGGTCTTGGCCAACTAATAATAGTCTTGAACTTTGGTGGATCAACAGAAATACCATTGGCTCCTACCACATGGCCTAAAAATCGGACTTCTATCAACTAGAACTCGCACTTGTTAAACTTATCATACAAGCAGTGATCTCGAAGAGTCTGCAGTGCGATCCTCAAATGTTCAGCGTGTTCCTCCCTAGTCTTTGAGTAAATAAGGATGTCATCAATAAAAATAATGACAAAGAAGTCGAGATAGGGACAAAACACTATCTACATTAGATCCATGAACATTGTAGGGGCATTTGTAAAATCTCGAAAAGTTCATATGAAATTTGAAGTTTTGCTTAAAAAATTATATAGAATTGACGAATGAAAATTTTGGCAAGTCCTAGTTTATCCAAATGAGGAATAAAAATCAATTTAATGGATTTTTGGAAGAAAATATGTGAATGTAATGTATATTATGGGATATCATAGCAAAAAATACAAGGATATGTGCAAATTTTGATGAAAACAAGATTACAAAGCCAATGGGGATAAAGATTTGGCAAAAATTCAAAAAGAAAGCAAGAAATTTGGCTGAAAAATAAAAAAATAAATTTAATACACATCCAACGGTCCACAATCAATCTGCCAAATCCAACGAACGAGATCAAAGTCCGCACCAATGCATGAGCGCATTGAATCATCAAGATCAAATGGCCACGATTAAATCCATCAAATCCAACGGTGCACAACGACGAAATCATGAAATTGAACACTGTACTCAAGGATGATCGTGCAGCTAGGATCAATTTCGTTGATCACGAACGAGATCCGCACACCGTGATCGAGGTTCATCTAACGGTCCAGGAGAGTTTCGTTGATCGCGAACGAGATCCGCACACAACACTCGAGGTCCATCCGATGATCTAGATCAAAGCCGCATTAGTTGATCGCGAAACCGTGCTGTGCTCGAGCAAGATCCAACGGTCTGATCGGAGACATTTTTGGATTGATCACGAATCGTTAATGTGCTCGAGGAAATCCAACGACCAAGATCAAAGGCTCCTATTTTTGTTGATTGATCCGAGATTAATACGACGGCCCAGATCGTTACTCCGAATAAAAAAAATGAAAATTACAAAAAAAATACGAAAAATTCAAAAAAATCTGAAAAGGTTTCTAAAATCTGGAAAATACTCATTTTATTCTCAAAATTAGAAAGTATGAAATTAAAGAGAATTAAGGTGTTTAATTCAAAGAAAAACTCAAAACTTTCTATTTTTCTACCTTTGAAAACCTATATAAACCCCCCTAGGCTCTTAATTTTTTCATTCCAAAAATAAGAGTTGAAATTGCCTCTTATTTTCTCTAAACCTTCTTCTTCGCACCTCTTCCCATCTTTCCTTCCTCTTACTTGTGTGTGAGAAGTTCTTCTCTCGAATTGGGGAATTAAGTTGGGTGATTTTCATTGGCACTAGTACGTGGGGAGAATTGCTGTCGAAATTTCTAAAGAAAACGTCACAAGGAACATGAAACCCATAGAGTAGTTGAATATGGATAGTTCTTAGATAGTTTCTACTTATTATTATATATATTTTTTTGAATTTTTAAGGGCGTGTTGCCCAAAGTTTTTTATGCTTTTCTACTGAAAAGTATTTTAAAGTCTTCCGCTGTAACAATTAGTTCTTTTTGAAGAGTTTAATACTTTCAATTTCTATTATGAATAAAATAGTTTAAATTTCTTTATTTCTTTTAATTTGCCTTGATATTAAAGTGAAAATTTTGTATTCTTGAATTTTTATACAAAGGCACGAGATATTAAAAAGAAAAGAACAAGTGTAACACTCCAACCCCCATATCATTAAGCATTGGACGCGTCCACCATTTTCTTTGACAGTGGACTAAACCAAACGACGAGCCGGGCCGGTGTTACATTACAAGCGACGCACACTTGACTTTCTATTTCAGTCATTTCATGCCTTGATCGTATTTAACCGTACATAACTTAAAATTAAGAATTTAATAAGG